>JAVTVY010001856.1:0-34536 GCA_036873755.1 Hanleya hanleyi | reverse complement strand
CGCTTGGGTGGCCCATGAATTGAACGTTCGTGGCGCAGTAAAGCATCCTCCCGATTAAATGACCGTGCGCAAGTTATACAAGTATACAGTCCATCGTTGTGGGTGGAAGCCTCGTGGCGTCGTAAATTATCTAGACGAGTAAACTGCTTCTGGCAAGTTGTGCAAGTGAACATCTTGGTGGTTGATAGAGTGTCTGATGAAATGGCAAGGCCGCTTCCCTTTTATAGCACGCTAGCTGGTAATCTATTTTTAGCACACTCTACCCCAAGTCGACGATCGAGACTGGTGTACTGGTGTACGACTGAGCCGCATTGCACGCACGCACATGAAGACCCTCATACATACCCAATGCAGGCGCAGACGCGAAGTGCCCGGATGATAGACACGGACGTCATCGATCCGAAAAGACACGGACTTTACCGAAAAGTCACGGACTTTACCGAAAAGACACGGGCGTGCCCGAAAAGACACGGACGTACCCGAAAAGACACGAAGGTGAACGCCATTGTGGGAAACCCCCACAGACAGGTCAGTACATGCATTCCTATGATATTCACGCATAATAAAAGGATTGATCTGTAATCTATGTTGGTGTTGTTGCTCTCTATTTTGGACTAACCCATCAGAATAGTACGTATCACGGACTACACCCGACGTCTAGGCGCACATGTGTGACATGGTCTATAAAACACGTCTCTCGGGATCACACACCTTCATTTCTACGGTTGCAGAGCCATGACGGAGATCCAGCCCTGTGCGACTCGCATTTTACAGCATGCCACCGCGGTGAATTCATTCACGGGTTACCGAGCAGTGGTCCGGTCCATGTTTGCAGATGGCGACGACAACGAGGGACGACGCCAGATCCTGAGCGAGTTCACAGAAGCGGTCCTCCACAGAGTGCACTCGATGGAGAGGCGTGCCATCACTCACCACTACTGGACTATGACAGCCATCCTTGATGCTCGCGCTATGGACCAGGAGCGCTCACGCCGGAACCAGCGCCGGCTGGTTGGCCCCACACTAGTCTGTGCCCTATTGGCCCTGGCGCTGTGGTATTGACAGTGGGGACTATAAATACGAGGGTCAGACAGAGTGTGTGTCATTCACCGTTCGACATTGGGTCAAGCATGTCACCCATCCTACGAGCCATCCTGCCCCTTACACCCCGGGTGGGGTTACACGTCTATGAAGATAAAGTCACCCTGGTGGAAGACCGTGGAGTTTGCTGGTCGCCCGCTGAGATCGTATCGAATACGGTGACGCTACACCGTGACGGCTGGACCAAATTTAAACGGGTGTTGAGCGGCGAGCTCGATGGACACGTCATCCACATAGACAATGCCATCTACGTTTACCGTGGACCTTTCTTCCCACGTCTGGGTCGCTACCAAGATGCTACGCGAAGCTTCACCCTAGACCCCGATCTGTGGACAGCCTTCAAGAAAGTGGTGTCTATCGTGGACCAGCTGTTTACACCGGACGAGCGGTCATCAGACGAGTTGGAGTGGGCTCGTGCCTTGAGAGAATCGGCGGCAGAACCCAATGAACAACTACATGAACCCGACGACGACGATGCCATTGATTACCCGGCTACACTCAACCAGCCCAGTGATATGACCACCTGATCCTTTTGATCTCACGGGGTTGTCCCTATAAATACGAGAAACAGTCAAGTCTGGTACCATTCACGTACTGACCATGGCGGAGCATATGATACTGGCGTATCTCAGCTTGACCCCCGAGGTTTTCCTGCACGTGTATGCGGATACGGTCGATATCATGGAGGAGGTGGGAGACATCTGTGATGCGGATCCTACACAACCGTGCCCGGCTCACATTCGTCTGTCCCGAGAGGGTTGAACCAAATTCAAACGCGTGTTGTCTGGTGAACTGGACGGCGATCCCATCCAATTGTGTCACGATGTGTACATCCGACGCGGTCCTTTCTTTGCTCAATTGGCTCGGCTAGATGGTGGTACAGTGCATTTTACCCTTCATCCTGATCTATGGTCTGCATTGGAAGATGCCGTGGTAGATGAAGTGGATGAAGTGCTTATCAAGCGGTCATCAGACGAGTTGGACTGGTCATTTACCATGGGCACTGTGAAAGCCAATGAAGAAAATCAGAAAGAAACTCCTGGCGAAGATATACCCGTTATAAATAAACGATAGAGCCAGGGTGCATCATCATTTTGTCACCATGAAGCGCTGGGAGAAGGTGTTGGATAACTTATACTACAGTCCTGACAGTCCGGCGGCCTATAGTGCATTGTCGGCTCTCTATCGAGCGGCCAAACCCCAGGGGATACAACGTGCCCAAGTCCGAGATTGGTTAAGAAGACAAGACACCTATACCTTACATCGATCTGTCCGTCGCCATTTCCTACGGAACCGGGTCATCGTGGGAGGAATAGATGCCCAGTGGCAAGCGGATTTGGTGGATATGAGCGCCTTTGCCAAACACAACGATGAGAATCGGTATATCTTGACGTGCATCGATATCCTATCCAAGTATGCGTGGGTGGTACCCATCCGGACGAAAACGGGGGCAAATGGCATAGCGGCGTTCAAAGACATCTTCAAGACCGGGCGCAAACCTTTGTATTTGCAAACCGACGAAGGCACGGAATTCCTCAACAGACCGTTCCAAGCCTTTCTCAAGAAACAGAAGGTGTTTTCTTCCATACGTACAACGAGACCAAGGCTTCCGTGGTGGAGAGGTTCAACAGGACATTCAAAGGCCGCATGTATAAATATTTCACCTATAAGAATACAAGGCGGTACATCGATGTTCTCCCGAAACTTGTGAGTGGTTACAATCGAGCCTATCATCGGAGTATAGAGAGCCCCCATTACCGTGACCCAACGCAATGAAGCCCAAGTCCGGCGTGTCTTGTACCCCAGGCCATCGCAGCGAACGACGAAGGCGATGTACAAGGTCGGGGACCCTGTACGGATCAGTAAAGTCCAGGGCAAGTTCGAGAAAAGTTACTTGCCCAACTGGAGCGATGAGCACTTCCTCATTAAACGGCGCCTACCCCGACAGCGGCGAGTCTATGAACTGGAAGATCTCCAAGGGGAAACGTTGCTGGGGACGTTTTACGAGACGGAATTACAACCTGTTGTAAAAACACAGCAAGACTACTACACGGTGGAGCAGATTTTGAAAACGGAACGTCGACGTGGCAAACTGTTTCATTTCGTGAAATGGCAAGGTTGGCCCAGTTCCTTCAATTCCTGGGTCGCGGCCAAGCAGGTGAAACGACTATAAAGCCAGACACCACTGCCGTCCTCCTTCATTCCACGTCCGACCACAGTGCTATGGACAAACAGCAGCTGCCTCTGAAGACAGCGTCTCCCAAAACGCGCAAAGCACAAGTGGGCTTTGGGGTGCTATTGCTAACCCTGCTAAGTGTGTTGTACGGAGGTGTGTTTTACGACGTAGCCTATGTCAGCACGTTACTTAACCAACTGAGAACACCAGCCACCAGTGAAACCGGTCTACAGAGAGCACCAGTCGTATCGAGCCCAGTCATCACCACCACACCCCCTGTACAAGCCACAACGAGTGTAAGCTCTACACCTACACCAAGTACGCCCACTACGTCTGAACACCCACCGGATTTCATCCCTCACAGTGAACCGACAACGACGACCCACGTTGTACCCACCGCCATCATCATCCCTCGCAGTGAACAGACAACGACGACCGACGTTGTACCCACCACCACTCCAGTTCACTCGTACGAAATTTACAAGAGCGGGTTACCACGACAACGGATACACCTCGAACCATGGACCCTTCACTTGCGTCATCGCAGGACCGACGGGTTCCGCCAAAACGCACTTCGTCAGGAAGCTCCTTCAACACGCCGACAGCATGATCACCCCACCCATTGCTCGAGTCGTGTGGTGTTACGGAGAATGGCAGGAAGCGTATGCAGCAATGCCCCATATCACGTTCGTGGAAGGCCTACCCATCCTGGCCGATTTGGAACCCGACACCTTGGTGGTTCTGGATGATCTCATGGCGGAGACGGATGCACGGGTCACCCAACTCTTTACCAAAGTCAGCCATCATCGACGGCTCAGCATCATCTACATTGTGCAGAATCTGTTCAGTAAAAACAAAGAACATCGGAATATTAGCTTAAATGCCCACTACCTGGTGGTCTTCAAAAACCCGAGAGATACCACTCAACTGCCGCACCTGGCGAGACAGATGTATCCCGGCCGCACACCGTTTGCGTTGGAAGCCTTTAAAGATGCCACAACCCCTCAGCACAGGTATATGCTCTTCGACCTCAAGCAAGCCACCCCCGACCACCTTCGACTACGGACCGGCATCTTTCCCGGAGAGACCCACCACGTGTACTTGCAAAAATAATGTAAACACACCCACAGTGGCGCCCCCAGCTGGGGTCTGTGTGTTTGATGATGGGGAATAATAAAAAGAATGAATACCACAGCAGGGTTGACTTTGTCTGTGAGGTGGATAAAAAGGGCAGCGTTGTGGGTTCTAGCATTAGTTGTACAGGATGTCTGCGCGAGTACGGAAGCACGCTCCCACGCTCCGTGTATTGAAGACGGCCCCACCGAGTTAGTCCGAACCATTGTACGCGGTGCGGACCCTGACCTTGTACGCTGTCTGTGCGAGATCGGGTACAACCTGTTAAAAGGCAACGTACCACTGACTCCGGCTCAGAAGACCAAGTTGGCCAAGCATAAGACAGGTCTCCGAACCCTAGTCCACAAGCGGGTCCCTCAAACACAAAAGAAAAAGGTGTTACAGAAAGGCGGCTTTCTCGGGGCCATCTTAGCACCGTTGGCCGCTTCCGTGTTGGGTCCAGTATTGGGTGGACTCTTCGGCCGACAATGAACCACACGAAAAAATGGTCCTCGTCGAACCACGGTTCCTGCAAAACCTCCAATCACCCTACCCTGTCCCACCTACGGTGAAGACCATAAACAGCCTCGATGGAGAGATGCAACAGATCTGACAGAGACCGGGGTTAAGCGACAGTGAGAAAGTACAACGGTACAATGAGACGCTTCAACGGTACATGACGTTCATGGACCAATACAAAACCCTCTCTACCCCAGCAACAGCATCACCACCACCACCACCACCACCACGTGACAGACCGCCGACCTCAGCACCGTTCCAACAGCCGCCATTACCAGGGGTAGCCCCCACAGCCCCACAGTGGGTGGAAGACGAAGTGCTGAAGAGTGTACCTGCATCGTTCAAGAAACAAGCTGGCCTGGTATTACAACGGATGAAACAGAATCCTAACCTGACTTGGAATGATAAAGGCGAACTCCTGGTACAGAATCAGGTGGTCCCGGGGACCCACATGACGGATTTAGTGAATGATCTGATGCGTCAACGCAGGTCGCACGCCGATCCTCGAGCATGGGAGGTCTTCGCTCAAGGCTTGAAAGACATGCATGTACCACAGGAATTGATGGGGAACCCCCAGCGCTGGGCCTTTATGCAGCGAACCCAGCAATCGCCGAGTGGCCCACTACCTTCTTGGGAAGCCGACTGGGAACCGGAGTCACCCCCAAAACTCCACCACCACCACAACGGGCACCTTCTTTTCAAACCTTTAAAAAACCACCCTCGATCAGGACACCCCACATGTCCAGAGCCGTGACACGTAGCAAGTCAACGCGACGAACACGACGCCGGACACAACCGCCCAAGGCCTGGAACACCTATTAAAACCAACAGCAGCAGCAGGACAGCTCAGTCGCCATGTTTTACCTGACCTTACCCAGTAACAGTTCGCTGGATGTGTTTCCTGACAACACCGTGGCCAAGTACGTCACCCAGTTACCGCAACCGTTACATTTACCTGGCCGGTGGGAATGCGGCCTCGTGGATATCCAATACCCTTACTCGTGGTACAGCGTGCGAGCCAATGAAGTGTGGTATGAGGTGACCTACGAAGGCAAAAACACCCGACTCACCCTGCCCGAAGGCCAATACGATACCCCCAAAGAGTTCATGGGTGGGCTGTCAAGACTGATGCATTATAAGGCGCTACGAATACTTCAAGACCCATCAAAGCCTATCCCTTCAAGAATCACGTGGACTTCGATTACAACGCACACAACGACAAGGCACAGCTTATCGTCACCGACAAGGCGAGTGTCGTACTGAGTCCTATCCTACAGCAAATGCTGGGTTTCGATCTAAAGACGTTCGCTGGTCCCACCGAACACCATGGCGAGATGCCGATGGATATGAAGTCGGGTATGTACGGACTCTACGTCCACTCGGACGTGGTGGACAACCACATCGTGGGCGATATCAACACACCTCTGTTACGGGTGGTCGCCATTAAAAAGACGTATGGAGGTCAAGTCACCCACAGTTTCACCCACATGCTCTACTTGCCCGTACGACAAACTGACAACACGATCACGGTGGATATAAGAGATGACACGGGACGACCGGTGGCATTCGAACGAGGAAAAGTGGTGCTGACACTTCATTTTCGACAAGCACGTGCTCCCCACTTTGCATAATGAAAGTACCTTACGAGTGCGATGCACGCAGCTATACCGACTATTATGCCCAACAGGCCGGGGTGGCTTTCCGGTCTTTAGCGGTGCACGCATGCAACGAGGACATGGACTGGGGAACATACTCGGCAGCATTGTGAAAACGTTCCTGCCCTTGGTGACGCGTGGGGTGAAAGCAATGGGCAAACAAGCGGTACGCAGTGGACTGCAAGTGGCCGGTGATGTCTTGGGGGTACGGCACCCAAAGAAGCCTTGAAACGGCGGGCCAAAGAAGCGGGAGGCGTCTTGGTGGCCAAAGCACAACGCACCGTAGGGAATAAAAGAACTGCCCACCGAGACCACGCACCAGTCGACGACCGACCCAGCGACGACGCACATCGAAGAAGACAAAGGATATCTTTTCTTAAAACATGTCCTTGATCCACGCCGAGTCCTGCCCCTCCACCAACAGTGAATTTGATTTGTGGACCGTGCCGCCCACACAGACCAGTGCTGAACAAGGATTATGGGTGGAGCATCTCCCGCTCTCCAGCATCAACGAAACCGGGCCCATCGAGTTCACCATCAGTAATGCGGATACGGCCTATGTGGATTTATCCCATACATACTTGTATGTGAAAGCCAAGGTGGTCAATGGAGCTGGCACCAGAATCGCTGACCAAGCAACGGTGGGCCCGACGAATCTGGCTGCACTCGATGTTTCAGCAGGTGGATATTTTTCTCAGCGACAAACTCATCAGTGACTCCACCAACACGTACCCCTATCGAGCCTACATCGATACACTGTTGTCGTATGGCCGAGAGGCTAAAAAATCTCAGCTGACAACCGCTTTATTCTACAAGGACACGCCCGAGCACATGGACACGGTGGACAATGGGGGGTATAACAAACGGAAGGCTTTCACTGCGAACAGTGCCTCGGTGGATATGATGGGTCGACTGCACGCAGACATGTTCATGCAAGACCGGTACCTCTTGAACAAGATCCCCATCAAAATCCGACTGATACGGGCGCCTTCGACCTTCGCCTTGATGGCCACTAACGTAGAGGGGCATGCAGCGGACTATAAGATTGTCATCCAAGACGCAGTCCTGTATGTCCGAAAAGTGAAACCGAATCCAGTCCTTCAATTGGGACACCTCAAAGCCTTGGAAACAAAACCAGCCCGGTACCCTATCCGACGTGTGCAAACCAAAGTGTTCTCTGTGTCTGCTGGAAATATGAGCGCCAACAAAGAAAACCTGTTCCTGGGGGGACCTACCCAAGCGATTGATCCTGGCCTGTGTGGAAAATACCAGTTTCAGCGGAGCCTACCCAGAGAATCCGTTTGACTTTCAACATTTCGGCATCAATTTTGTGGCCCTGCATGTGGATGGACAACAGGTGCCAGCCACGGCCTTAACACCGAACTTTGGGCGGAGGAAATTCATTCGAGCCTATCAGAGACTGTTTACAGCCACCGGTCAAATCAACCAGGACGAAGGGAAGGGAATATGATCAGTCGGGAGGACTACGCGAACGGATACACGTTGTTCTGTTTCGATCTGACCCCACCTTAGAGAACGACCATCAGCTGGCCCTGACCAAGCAAGGCAATTTACGGTTGGAAATCCACTTTGCACGAGCCCTGGCGACCACCGTCAATGTGATCTGCTACGCCGAGTTTGACAACATCATTCAAGTGGACAAGGCACGCAACGTCCTGTGTGACTTCTCCACCTAACATGGATACAGACCAGATAACCACCGTGCTGGAGAATGACCCAGAGACACGTATGGTCTTTCAAGGGGTGTTCGCCCGAGATGTGTTTCCATTAGACCGTATGTATCCTGCTGCTTACGTTCTCAACACGGACCCGATGGATCGGCCCGGTGAACACTGGGTGGCCGTGTATTTGACAGAACAGCAGGGCGAATACTTTGACCCGTACGGCCTGCCACCCCTCCATCCCGATTTAACAGACTTCATGGATCAAGGCACAGAGACGTGGTGCTGGAACAGTCAAACGTTGCAAAGCCTGACCAGTGGCGTGTGCGGACAATATTGCTTGTTTTACCTGTACCATCGATGCCGGGGAAGACCCTTATCTACCATCGTAGATGTTTGACGAGTACCCCAAGGCCGAGGACCGCGATGTACTCGTCTATGACTGGGCCGCCCATCATTTCAATGTACAAGCCCCGTTCTGGGCTTAAGTTAATTACAAGCCCCTTGTTCTGGGCTTAAGTTTACAAGCCCCTTGTTCTGGGCTTCAATGTGCAAGCCCCTTGTTCTGGGCTTCAATTAATTACAAGCCCCTTGTTCTGGGCTTGAGTTTTCACGTGGTTGTTCCCACGTTGTTGTTGTTCAGTGAATAAAAAATGAGATCTCACCAAAAAACCCTGTCTTGTGTGTTTTATTCATAGTGCATCAATGCCCAATGTGGAGATTCAGTCAAACTGAAATCAGTGGTGTAGGATGGGGCCAAAATGTCACCCATCAAGGTTAGAATGCAAGAGCACTATAGTAAAAATAGAGAGCCAATGAAATCAGCCTACAGACCAAGTACGTGTTTTTGGTCTAGGTTTGAAGCGGGCATTTCATTGAGGTACGTGTATACGGTGAGTGAAGAGACTCGTCCAACACGTATCGATTATGACTATCAGTGCTAGGTAACCCATCAAGGTTAGAATGCAAGAGCACTATAGTAAAAATAGAGAGCCAATGAAATCAGCCCACAGACCAAGTACGTGTTTTTGGTCTAGGTTTGGAGCGGGCATTTCATTGAGGTACGTGTATACGGTGTGTGAAGAGACTCGTCCAACACGTATAGATTATGACTATAAGTTCTATGAGCATAATGCATGAAACTGGTTTTGAACACCGTATTAGCCAATCAGTGGCCTAGAATGGAGCCAAAGGTAACCCATCCATGTCCAGAAAACATTACCCGGGGGTACAAGAACCCAGATGTAGGCGCGGACGTCAGCGAAAGCACACCGTGAGTACCCCAATTCGATTGGCTGATTGTTCGACCGCTGATTGGTTCTTTTTCTCGACCGCTGATTGGCTCTTTTTTCTCGACTGCTGATTGGTCCAAATGGACCTGCCCATCCTACCCAGGTTCATTTACAATCCCCTTTTTGTGCTCAAGCTCTGACTATAGCGACGCCACAACATTGTCTCATTGGACATTGGACCGTTTGACCTGGAGGTGACCCTTTGACCTTTTGACCCGCGTCCGCGCGGGCACTGCCGGGGATGACGCGCACTTCCGGAGAACTCGCGGGCGCGCTCGCGCTGGGGGGCCTGGGCGAGCCGCGGCGGGAAAACACCCCGGAGGGTTGAACATACGGACGTCTAAGAGGAAACATTGGAACTCTTCTATGTTTGGAGGTAGTTTTAGTGAAAACCCCGGAAGTGACGTCACAACCCCCACGTGACCTGCGCAGCAGAATGGATACGACACCCTAGTGTAACTCCCTCACCTAGGCTTCACATGGATACCTCACTCGATCCCATCGACCCACTAGGGGCCCACCTACACCCCAACACGTCTATTTCTATACTACGGCCAGACTGCGCATGCGCAGAATCCCGATAGTTCAACCCCACACCCAGCCCATCAGATGCCCCTTCACGAATGCTTCACTTGGATACCTCATACGACCCCATTGGCCCATTCGTGGCTCCCCTAGCTCCAACACGTCTAGCGGGACCCATACAGGGTCCAGTTTTCGACACTAGGTGACCACATCCCGACAGAAATGGCCAGTTTTCGACACCGGATGTGCCGCCATCTTGAACACACGTGCCGCCATCTTGGATATGTCCCATAATGCATCGGGTCAAAATACTCGCTTCTGATTGGACGAGAGCTCCGTGGCGGATTTGAAATACTCGCTTCTGATTGGACGAGAGCTCCGCATTGCATCTGCGCATGCGCAGAATGACGCTAGTTCAACCGCACACCCAGCCCATCAGATGCCCCTTCACCTAGGCTTCACTTGGATACCTCACTCGACCCCACTGGACCAGTAGTAACTCCCCTAGCTCCAACACGGCTATTTCCATACCCTTGGGCCACCGCGCATGCGCAGAATGACGCTATTTGAAACCCACTAGTCCAGTCAGATGCCCCTTCACCTAGGCTTCACTTTGATACCTCACTCGACCCCATTGGACCATGAGTAACTCCCCTACATGCCAACACGGCTATGTTCACACCCTTGGGCCACCGCGCATGCGCAGAATGACGCTAGTTCAACCCCACTAGTCCAGTCAGATGCCCCTTCACCTAGGCTTCACTTTGATACCTCACTCGACCCCACTGGACCAGTAGTAACTCCCCTAGCTCCAACACGGCTATTTCCATACCCTTGGGCCACCGCGCATGCGCAGAATGACGCTAGTTCAATTAGCGTTTGACCTGGAGGTGACCCTTTGACCTTTTGACCCGCGTCCGCGCGGGCACTGCCGGGGATGACGCGCACTTCCGGAGAACTCGCGGGCGCGCTCGCGCTGGGGGGCCTGGGCGAGCCGCGGCGGGAAAACACCCCGGAGGGTTGAACATACGGACGTCTAAGAGGAAACATTGGAACTCTTCTATGTTTGGAGGTAGTTTTAGTGAAAACCCCGGAAGTGACGTCACAACCCCCACGTGACCTGCGCAGCAGAATGGATACGACACCCTAGTGTAACTCCCTCACCTAGGCTTCACATGGATACCTCACTCGATCCCATCGACCCACTAGGGGCCCACCTACACCCCAACACGTTTATTTCTATACTACGGCCAGACTGCGCATGCGCAGAATCCCGATAGTTCAACCCCACACCCAGCCCATCAGATGCCCCTTCACCTAGGCTTCACATGGATACCTCATACGACTCCATTGGCCCATTCGTGGCTCCCCTAGCTCCAACACGTCTAGCGGGACCCATACAGGGTCCAGTTTTCGACACTAGGTGACCACATCCCGACAAAATGGCCAGTTTTCGACACCGGATGTGCCGCCATCTTGAACATACGTGCCGCCATCTTGGATATGTCCCATAATGCACCGGGTCAAAATACTCGCTTCTGGTTGGACGAGAGCTCCGTGGCGGATTTGAAATACTCGCTTCTGATTTGACGAGAGCTCCGCATTGCATCTGCGCATGCGCAGAATGATATTCCTACCGCACACCCAACCCATATGATGCCCCTTCACCTAGGCTTCACTTGGATACCTCACTCGACCCCATTGCACCATTAGGGACTCCCCTACATCCCAAAACGTCTATGCGCATGCGCAGAATGACGCTAGTTCAACCCCACTAGTCCAGTCAGATGCCCCTTCACCTAGGCTTCACTTTGATACCTCACTCGACCCCACTGGACTATTATTGGCTTCGCTAGCTCCAACACGGCTATTTCCATACCCTTGGGCCACCGCGCATGCGCAGAATGACGCTATTTCAAACCCACTAGTCCAGTCAGATGCCCCTTCACCTAGGCTTCACTTTGATACCTCACTCGACCCCACTGGACCATTATTGGCTTCGCTAGCTCCAACACGGCTATTTCCATACCCTTGGGCCACCGCGCATGCGCAGAATGACGTTATTTCAAACCCACTAGTCCAGTGAGATGCCCCTTCACCTAGGCTTCACTTTGATACCTCACTCGACCCCATTGGACCATGAGTAACTCCCCTACATGCCAACACGGCTATGTTCATACCCTTGGGCCACTGCGCATGCGCAGAATGACGCTAGTTCAAACCCACTAGTCCAGTCAGATGCCCCCTCACCTAGGCTTCACTTTGATACCTCATACGACCCCATTGGACCATTATTGGCTTCGCTAGCTCCCAACACGGCTATTTCCATACCCTTGGGCCACCGCGCATGCGCAGAATGACGCTAGTTCAACCCCACACCCAGCCCATCAGATGCCCCCTCACATAGGCTTCACATTGATACATCACTCGACCCCACTGGACCAGTAGTAACTCCCCTAGCTCCAACACGGCTATTTCCATATCCTTGGGCCACACGAGTTGTCTCCCTTGCGTCAGTGTGTGCAGATGGCGCTATGATCGACGCCGTGATGTGGAAAGGGCGTCCCCACACCATCCTGGAGCCGCCATTTTGTTTGTTGATTTTCTGCGGAGATACACGGGACAATAAACGCTCGACCCTAGGGTGGTACAGATGCTAGACTGATCCTATTAACATGGTACAACACCTATAGATTATGTTTATTATTATTATATGGCTTAGAGGTTTTTTTGAGGGTAATGTGAGGGTTTTTTCTCCCCGTGACCTCCCCACCGCCTCGTTTGCTCCCTTGCGCCGCCATTTTGGTCCCACCACCACCACCACCCACACTGGCCGCCATTTTGGTCCCACCACCACCACCACCCACAAGCCGCCATTTTGGTCCCACCACCACCACCACCCACACTGGCCGCCATTTTGGTCCCACCACCACCACCACCCACAATGACCCCTGTGACAGAATACTCGCTTCTGATTGGCTGTGTGACCTCCACGTGACCTCCACAAAATATGCAAATTTCTGAGGTCAATAGGACTCAATTTATGTAGACCCTACTACTTACGTACGGATTTACACAATCAACAGCACCGTGAGGGACACCGCCCCAGAAACCACCCTGACCTAGCCATTTCAGTGGAATCCCAAAACCCACAGCTTGACCACGGACAATCAACGAAAACAAGAACAGCTTCTACATTCAAACCAAATCGAACAATGCCTAACACAACCACGGACAATTGAAACCATACTCACTGAAGACAACACAGATCAGACCTGAGATGCCACCGATGTAACGATTGTCCAATGCAAATATGATCTTTTGACTTTCACGCAATATAGGATGTAGACCTGCCATCCTGTACCCCAATACACACTCCAAGCAATTGCTACAGGCACAGATTTCTGGAAGAACCCGCCTATGGGTCTCCCAGTTTTTTTTCTGGACGGCTTTGTGTGTACAGAGGGGTAAAAAGACAAAGGAATCACCCACGCGACTACAATTTCGTTTATGGAGAGCTGGGTAGAATATCCTTGATCACAGGAAGAATGTACATTATAATTAAATTCTGGTTAAAGATAATTTCTTCAAATGTAAGGAAGTATATCAACCAAATTTACAAATTATTGTTCGAAGATGCACCTGAATACTATTGGAAACATCCTAGTACATTCAAACTAGCAAGCTTAATTTTGTCAGACTGTCGTACTATTATTAAACAGTTGGCATTGTTCGTATCGGAGTACAGACATTTCCCCCAGCGGACATTTCCCCCATGGACATTTCCCCCAGTGGGCATTTCCCCCAGTGGACATTTCCCCCACCTTATATTTTCAGGTTATCTTGAGGCTTGAACATAGTTTTCAAATAATTTGTCAATGACATCAATTTTTTGTATATTTTTTATTTTCTATATATATATGGATTTCCACATATGTTTATGATAAATGAGTCACATATTATACAATCTTATAGCATATTTAAAAACAATATAACAATTTTTACATTAGGTTTTACGAGGAAGCACATTATATATTATATAGCACACAGTATAATGGATCACATGGTGATAACATATAATATTCATATACATAGTATATATTTCAACATTTTAAGAAAACATTATATCACATAGTGGTACAATAGGTTAGGTTAGGTGTGAGGAGTTCTGAACTTGACAATTATATTGTTTAAAAATACATCGGCAAATTAATGACATCGTTTTTTGAAAACGGCACCGATTTTAATTTTTAATTATTTGTATACCTCTCCGCCATCAAGCAAATCAAATAATTATGTAATAGTTATGCTCATGGGCCAGCTGGCTTATTGCAATAAAGGATATACATATATTCGTTCTGATAATTGGAGCCACGGTGCGGGTGTAATTTCGACATTTAGTTACCTGTAATACTGTTACATAACTTACAGATAATAAAATCTCAACTTACAATGTACAATGAACACATACTTACCAATATAACCTAATCAAAAACCAACCGGTGAACCTGTACATAGACAATTCTTCTATTCTATTTATATCCATTCTTTCATATATTCATTTATTTATTTATATATTTATTTATTTGTTTATTTGATAATACAGCGCTTGTAAACATCTTTAACGAACTAAGAAATGTAACGTGTAATTAAAGTAAAACATTGAGTTGATGGGCTGCGAAATCCGTACGGGAAGCGGCCCTTAAACTGCAATTGCAATCAATCGATTTACACAATTTGCCTAGGTAACTTTTGGTTCAGCACAAAGATCATAGGTATGATTCCCTGTGCATTTTGAGCACACTTGAAAAATGGAACTTGTTGCTTCCTCGCTTACGCTCAGCATTAAGAGGATAGAACAAGGACTGGTTCGCTCGGTGTCAGTATAATGTGACTGATTGGGGTGTCATGTCTGCCAACGGCATGCCATTTCGGTGGGACAGCACTATAAAATGGCAGCATTAGATCTGCTCTGTTACAAGTAGGTACCCCCGTCCCTCCCCCTCCACTCCCTTCCCTTCCCCGTCGTGATATAGCTGAAAAAATGTTGAAAGCGACGTTAAACCCTATTCACTCACTCAGCCTTGAGCACACAAGTTGTGACTTGAAAAAAAATCTCATATTTTTGACAGTTGCACCATCGCTTAGTGGTATCATAAAAAGGTTGTACTGTGATATTATGTAGCCAGAGGTGAATAGTTTTTGGAAGTTTTGTGCCTTTTATACTACTTTAACACTGGTAGTTTCTTTCTTGTCCTTATGAAGTCTTTTTTTGCTCTGAAAGTTTTGGCTTTATATCCTCTATGTTGATATTCAGTTCGATTCCACAAAACACTCCTTTGCATCGTTCCCTGCGTTGCACAAATTGCTTGACCGAGACAGGTTTATCGGCTTGAAGGCCAAGTCGTAGGAGTTTGTCAAATTGGGTTTGACACTACAATGCATTTTTAAATTTCATATACTTGCTGTACGTCACCAGCAATAAGATTGTTTATTGCCTTTGGCTTTGGAAATTTGCATTAACTGGGTTAAACTATGTATGATAGCGATAACATAAGCTAAACTTCGAGGGATTGGGGACCAGGTGCATGTTTTTTGTAAGAGGAGTTTTCATCGGGATATATTTTGGAGAGCTTTGTTTTAGAAGTTGTGAGGATTTCTCATCATATTTCTTTGGTTTAATACCAAGATTTGTCAATGTATTATTTGGGGACATATTAATTTAGGGACAGTTAGGAATAAATTAGGGGCAGAAATTGAATAAAACAACTTAGTTATGGTTTATATATTCCGCACGTCCTATGTGTAGGTTTGCTGGTTTCTCTGCTGATTTCTTGGTAATGAATGAACCAAGTAATTACAAACTCCGCTTCGGCGGAACCAGTCATGAATCGAGTTTGTCCCACTGGTGAACGATAGCCACAAGCCTAAAGTCTGTCCAGTTTAATTAGTCGTCTACTTTGGAGCTTGTCGAAAATAAGTAGTTAACGCTGCATAAATTTTCTTTTTTGCATCGTGTAGAACAAACTGAACTCTACGAAATGACCGCCATTACTCTGTGATATCGATATTATATCATGCTTGAAATAACTTTGTAATTGTCTTCATATAAAACTCCAGTACAGATGTTTCATGTTCCGAGCCTCAATTGCATAGGGAGACGTCATAATGTATTCATGATCACGGGCGCAAAGGTCACTGATTCCGTATTCAGTAATAACAGGCGGTCCGTGGGAGTGTCGCTTACATCCTATGCCCGGTGAAATTGCCGAATGATACACCGCACACACCTCTGTGACTGTACATGGCAGTGTTGAACTTTGTGCTAGTAAACACGAATATATTATGACGTCACTCTATGTAATTGACGCCCGGTACATGAAACAACTCTTCTGGAGATTTATATGGAGAGAATTACAAAGTTATTTAAAGCATTATATATTATCGATATCACCGAGTAATGCTGGTCCTTTTGTAGAGTTCAGTTTGTTCTACACGATGCAAAAAAGAAAATATATGCAAAGTTATCTACTGATTTTTGACAAGCTCCAGAGTAGACGACTAATTAAAATAGACAGACTATAGTATAGACCAGAGCTGTAAATCGAGTTCATTAGTTCTTCCTCACTGCTGTTGCACGCTGTAGTTTTTGACAAACGCCCAGAGAAAACGGCGATGTTCGTGGAATTTTGGAGCTAACGTTTTATTTACCACTCAACATCTGACTCATGGATAGCTATTGAACGTTTGGGATCCGGACAAAACCCCCAGCGGACAAAACCCCCTAGGACAAAACACCCACGGACAACCCCCCCCCCTCCCCCCATGGACAAAACCCCCAAAATTGAAAAGTCAGACAAAACTCCCATCTCACCCAAAAATAGCTATTTCAGACAGAAATATCCATGTGACGTTCAAGTAACTTTTTGCGAATTGGTTTGCAAGTTATGTGAGTGTTTAAAAAATATATAGATGTAGGACTTCATGTTGTGTCGTCTGCCGAATTTTATCTCCGAAACATATTAGAATTTACAAAGGTCACGTGTCAAATAACAATACAAACGTTGTTATTCATCATAGAAAATTTCTTTATTTTTCGGTCGTCCGTTTTTTCTTGACCGAAATCAAATTAACACAACCACTCTCATTAACCGTTTCCGAAATAACATGTTTTTGCAAGATGCAATTTTTTTCTTAGTTATATGGGAAGTAGACTGATAACTTGATGAAACACCGCATCATTGCTATATACAGAAACACAGCATCATTGCTATATGTATACAGAAACACCGCATCATTGCTATATATACAGAAACACCGCATAATTGCTATATATACAGAAACACCGCATCATTGCTGTATATACAGAAACACCGCATCATAGCTATATATATAGAAACACCGCATCATAGCTATGTATATCGCATCATAGCTATATATACAGAAACACTGCATCATTGCTATACAGAAACACCGCATCATTGCTATATATACAGAAACATCGCATCATTGCTATATATATAGAAACACCGCACCATAGCTATGTATATCGCATCATAGCTATATATACAGAAACACCGCATCATTGCTATACAGAAACACCGCATAATTGCTATATATACAGAAACACCGCATCATTGCTGTATATACAGAAACACCGCATCATAGCTATATATATAGAAACACCGCATCATAGCTATGTATATCGCATCATAGCTATATATACAGAAACACTGCATCATTGCTATACAGAAACACCGCATCATTGCTATATATACAGAAACATCGCATCATTGCTATATATATAGAAACACCGCACCATAGCTATGTATATCGCATCATAGCTATATATACAGAAACACCGCATCATTGCTATACAGAAACACCGCATAATTGCTATATATACAGAAACACCGCATCATTGCTGTATATACAGAAACACCGCATCATAGCTATATATATAGAAACACCGCATCATAGCTATGTATATCGCATCATAGCTATATATACAGAAACACCGCATCATTGCTATACAGAAACACCGCATCATAGCTATATATACAGAAGCACCGCATCATTGCTATACAGAAACACCGCATCATTGCTATATATACAGAAACATCGCATCGTTGCTATATATATACGGAAACACCGCATCATAGCTATATATACAGAAGCACCGCATCATTGTTACATATACAGAAACACCGGATCATTGCTATATAAACAGAAACATCGCATCATTGCTATATATACGGAAACATCGCATCATTGCTATATATAGAGAAACACCGCATCATTGCTATATATACAGAAACACCGCATCATTGCTATATATACAGTAAATGACAACGGTCATTGAAAATGATATTAATACAGAATGGTTTCTGTGTAGAGTGTTTATTTATTATATCGTCATATAAATTACTCAGGTGACAATTATATCACAATGACCTGTATATGTACTAGTACATGTCGATCTCAATTGTTTACATTGCATAGAAAAAAATAAAAAAATAAAAATAAACATAAAAAAATAAAAGACGGATCACCGCTCTGATTTTTCGCAGTGGCTCTGATCAGAAAAAAAAATATGTTTTTGCCTAATTGCCGAAAAGATGAACTTTCAATCAAGTTTGCTAAATGTTCAGTGTACATTGTGTGCTGAGCTGTTCAACATATAATCTATGCTTTCAGCTGATAAAATTTGCACTGTGAATAGAAATTCCACATAGCGGTACTGATGGAAAGGATGAGACCAGTGATCCCACTCGTAGCTGTCTACGGAGCTGTAGACAGTATATGTTACAGTTCTCTGAGTTAGTACAATCACGTTCATGTCCATGCGCCTGTGAAGATATAAGACGGAGATTTTGGGAATTATTCAGCACAGGCTGAATTTTCTAACAATCGTATACTATTGATATCTTACTGTTGACATTTACTCAAGGAACTGTATATATACTGCTTATTTATACTTATTGATGTCATTGACTTGAGAACGACACTAGTACATGTATCGAAACGTCGTCCTGAATAAACTAGAAGTTGTTATCCATAAGCAATTTGTTTATTTAATCGTATCCAGACAGATCACATTAGGATAAAAGTACACAAAATATTGATATCTGCCACAACAGAACCATTTATACCAATTCATAGCCGCACAAAAGTGAAATATGTCCGACGAAAAGGTGGGCCTGTCATAATGAACGGTCGGGCGGCGGAGGGTGCTCCTTAGGTACTGGTTAGAGGTTATAATTTTGGTGCCCCCAAAAAATCATAAAAATTCAATTCCAGCAAAAAGGCAATCACATTGTTATAAATTACACCGTAAATTCACAGTTAAATGTACTGGCAGAAAAGGTGCCAGTACATTCAACTGTAAAATTATATATACTGTGTTTTACAATTACCGTTTTCTAACATGCATTCAACTGTAAAAGCATGTTGCACAGTAGTTTACATTTACCGCTTTTTAACATGCTTTAAACTGTAAAATGTTGTTGCACCGTATGTAATAATTACCGTTTTTTAATGTGCAATCAACCGTAAAATTTCGTTGCACTGTAATTTACATTTACCGCTTTTTAACATGCTTTAAACTGTAAAATGTTGTTGCACCGTATGTAATAATTACCGTTTTTTAATCTGCAATCAACCGTAAAATTTCGTTGCACTGTAGTTTACATTTACCACTTTTTAGCATGCTTTAAACTGTTTAATATTGTCGCACCGTATTTTATAATTAGTTTTTAACCTACATTCCACTGTAAACTAGGTTGCACTGTAATTTACAATTACCGTTTTCTTAACATACTTTAAACTGTAAAATTACATTACACTGTTTTACAATTACTGGTTTTAAACCTACACAACATACAATTACATTGCACTGTATTGTAAATTTACCGATTTTATAACTATTTTATTTTAACATGTATAAAACTGGAAAATTTACACTGCACTTAATTTAGAATCACCATGTTTTAACACGAATCCAACTTAAATTTTACAATACTGTTATCATTCATTATAATTACCCCTTTTTTTTATCAAATTACTGTAAAAAGTATTGTGAAATTAACATTTTGCACCTTACATGAAAACGAAGTTGTACCTAGCTTCTGCTGGAAACCCAAAACCGATTTGCCCCTTTGTCTTTCTCTACCATGTCTGCAGTATTGGCCGAGCTTTCTGATTAACACACCAAAAACGTTTCTATAATTTTGCTTTACTTTTCCAATGTCGCCCAAGAGATAACATGTTGAGACAGTTGTACTGGATCTCTTGCTGTAGAGAAGACATGACTGATCATCATTGGTACCCAGCACATTCGAAAAATCCCTGGACCTTACACTCCATGAAAAACAGAACAATTAAAAATTGATTTAACATACTTGACATTTATTCCATTATAACCAAATAATGTTAACAGTTAAAGCTAGTAACATATTTAGAATACTTTATGCAATATGTAGTTACAATAACGAGCCATTCCAGAGGAAAGTTTTTATGAACGTCTTTCACTTCCAGGAAAGGCTTAATAGTCCGGGAGCATGGACCTGAATTTTTTTTTTCGTTCAACACCCACTACATCTAAGGTTTGACTAGACAAAGTGTTAGAATAGACCATAAAGAACAACACCAGGTAGTATGTACGATCAAATTGTGGTATCAGTTTTGTTCTGCAAGCCATTTTGTAGGCCAACTGATGCGGCTGGACGACACATAAAAAGTTGGGGGTAGGGGTAACATAATTGCTTATAACTTTGCCACTAATCAAACGATTTTAATGCTTTTGTTACCATTACATTCGTCTTAGAATGTAGTTGAATACCACAATAATATACCTGTGACCTGGTATGAGATCACTACAGGTCAAAAGGTCAAACGATATATGACAGGAAAGTTTACGCACTTTAGGTAAGGATATATTGCGTGGGACTTTCTAGTTGAGCACTTACTATAACATGAGCTTGGTAAGTTGCTTCGTTATCAAAGAAAATAAAGGATGTTCAGTAAATAATAAATCTTCATGGTGAGCAATTAACCCATGGCAGTGAATGGAATATTAAACGTTACTAACAGCTGTCAGTCAGAACTTAAAATGTCAAAGATCTCAGCCAGTATATATCTATATTATGCTCAGCAATTTTACCCTCAAAAATGTAATTATACTTCAACAAAATTCACTGTCATCAACAAAGCACGGTTAAAGAGGTCGTATGATATAGCACTTATGCCATGTACAGTGGTTGTCTTCATGATTCGTCATCACTGTCAGAATTATCGAATTCATTGTCCAAATTACGCATCCTTGTGCCTGGTTTTGGCACTCTTCAGTTGCCATGCAAGCACTTGCTTCTGTGCATGCGAGCTCATTTGTCCTGCAGGAACAATCTCTTCGTCGGCAGAGGGACTTCTTACAGCGACATAATGATAGCTCGATCAGTCCATGGGGTGCTTGGTCCTTCTTCATGAGAACGGGTTGCAGAATACCATCCGAGACGCTCCAGCCATGGTCTTCCGGTGTAGGCAGATCTTGCCTGGCATTCAATGCCTTCCTCCAGATGATGGCTTGAAAGTTAGCCAGCTTCATATGCTGCAAGAGGCTGTCAGAGGTTTGAGGTAGCCCCACGTTCCTCTGTCTCTTCTGGCAGAGTAACCAGAGCCTGACGTGGTCTGCTTTACTGCCTGCCTTCTCGTTCCTTTGTACAACCTGCACACGAAGGCTTCACATGCTGAGACAGTATCTTCGCTGAGTGTTGCATCTTTGCCCAACTGTGACACGCCGTTCTCACTCCCACATATTGTATTGAGGGCTTTCTTCTTACCAATGCAAAGCATTGAACTGTTGGAGTCGCACGCAGTCAATGCATGGAATGCGGGTAGAGCATCACATAGTTGTGGACCCAATTCAGCAGCCACCTTGTGTATGGGGATGTACCGTAGTTTATCCTTAACCCCAGTGCGGAACTACAGTTCGTGACAGCTAAGACTGATGAAGTGTGCAGTACACAGTACAGCTACGTCCGTGACAGGAGTGAAGCACAGTCTTTTGTGATCATGTGCTGCATGTTTTGCATGCAACAGTATTCTCGTGTCTGGTTCCTAGTGGTCTGATATCAGTGGTACTAAATCCTCACACTGTCCTTTGATCAGTAGGACCACCATCTTGCCATCCCTGAAGCCACCGCCAAGAACAATTTGTTGGCCCATTTGCACATCCTTTTGAACCAACTGACACCAACTCTCTGCCATCAAAGCACAGACATTCGTCTTGTTGTTTGGATTGGCGATGTATTTCAGCCACTACTTATGAATTGGCGTCACGGGACCATTGATTTTTATCTCTCAGGCAGTGGATGCTCCCCGTTTCGCTCGCTCTTCAGCGTTGATTGATTTGGGCATGTACTGGTCAAAAATCATATCAACCTCCATTCCGACCCAATGACGCTGTGATATGATCATAATGTTTGGCTGGCATCTCACCAAAGATTGACACCCGACCAGCATTCAGCATCTGCACCGAATCCATAACATCAATCACAAGTGCTGTTGACATGCCTTGGGTCCGGGGTGGAAGTCTCCCCTGCACCTCCAACTTCTTCTAGATCTCTGAGAGAAGAGATGTTTTGCCGCATTCCTGATACTACCATCTGTATGCGCAAGGTAGTAGGGCACTATAGAGAGTTCGTAGCTGAGGACCTCTTTCAAGTTGATATCTCTGGACCTTGCAGATATCAACAGACAGCAAAATAAGGCATGCCAACGGCACATGTGATTGATGTCATGGCTTCGGAGCTGATGCTGAAGGCTGGTGGTGTGTCAACCTTTGGTGAGCTGGCAGCCAAAAATTATGATCTTATCACGGCGCCATTAGGTCAGAATGGATGCATGCGGATTGATGTGATCTTTCACCCGTACATGCCCAAGTCAATCAAGGCTGATGAGCAACGGGGAACATGCACTGCCTTGGAGATAAAAATCAATGGTCCCGCGACACCCAATCGAAAAAACAAGATGAATCTCTGTGTTTTTATGGCAGAGAGTTGGTGTCAGATGGCTCAAAAGGATCTGCACATGGGTCAACAAATTGTTCTTGGTGGTGACTTCAGGGATGGCAAGAGGGCGGTCCTACTGATCAAAGGACAGTGTGAGGATTTAGTACCACTGATATCAGACCACTAGGAAGCAGACACGAGAATACTGTTGCATGCAAAACATGCAGCACATGATCACAAAAGACTTGTGATTCACTCTTCTGACACGGACGTAGCTGTACTAAACTACGGTACATCCCCATACACAAGGTGTTTGCTGAATTGGGTCCACAACTATGTGATGCTCTACCAGCATGCCATGCATTGACTGGGTGCGACCTCAACAGTTCAGTGCTTGGAATTGGTAAGAAGAAAGCTTTCAATACAATATGTGGGAGTGAGATGCTTCAGAACGGCATGTCACAGTTGGGCAAAGATGCAACACTCAGCGAAGATACTGTCTCAGCATGTGACGCATGCTTCTGCCAGAAGGGACAGGGGCTACCTCCAACCTCTGACAGCCTCTTCCAGCATATAAATCGGGTAACTTTCAAGCCATCATCTGGACCATGGCTGGAGCGTCTCGGGTGGTATTCTGCAACCCGTTCTCATGAAGATGGACCAAGAACCTCATGGACTGATCGAGCTAACATTATGTCGCTGTAAGAAATCTCTCTGTCGAAGAAGAGATTGTTCCATGTGCATGCGTTTGCAGGCATGTGCTTGCATGGCAACTGAGGAGTGCCAAAACCCAGGCACCAGGATGCGTAATTTGGACAATGAATTCGATGATTCTGACAGTGATGACTAATCATGAGAACAACCACTGTACATGGCATAAGTGCTATATCAGACGATCTCTTTAACTTTGCTGATGACAGTGACTTTTGTTGGTGTATAATTGCATTTTTTGAGGATAAGATTGCTGAGCGTAATACAAATATACTGGCTGAGATCTTTGACATTTTATGTTCTGACTGACAGCTGTTAGTAACGTTTAATATTCCATTCACTGCCATGGGTTAATTGCTCACCATGAAGATTTATTATTTACTGAACATCCTTTATTTTCATTGATAACTAAGCAAATTACCAAGCTCATGTTATAGTACGTGCTCAACTTGAAAGTCATACGCAATATATCCTTGCCTAAAGTATGTCAAATTTCCTGCCATATATCCTTTGACCTTTTGACCTGTAGTGAGCATACCAGGTCACAGCTATGTTATTGTTATGTGCTGTTCAACTTCATTCTAAGGCGAATGTAATAGTAACAAAAGCATCAAAATCGTTTGATTAGTGGCAAAGTTATAAGCAATTGTGTTACCCCTACCCCAAATTTTCAAGTGTCGTCCAGCCGCACCAGTTGGCCTACAAAATGGCTTGTAGGAAAAAACTGATACCACAATTTGATCGTACATACTACCTGGGGTTGTTCTATAAGGTCTATTCTACCAACCTGTCAAGTCAAACCTTAGATGTAATGAGTGTTGAACCAATTCCATTTTTAGGGCTCCTATGGGAATTGGCTCCTGGACTATAATAACCTTATACTTCTGTAGATAATGAAATAGTTACAGGTAACCAGAGAAAACTGTAATATGAAACATTTTTACCCGACCCATTAACATTAACTAAAATGTTAATTCCAGTATCAGGTCATGTCTAAAATCCAATATTCTTTTAAAAACTCAGCATAAATATTATTCGTTTTCCAGCTTTGGATTACCCTAACTTGCGCTCATCCCTGTATTGACGTGGCAACATGTTTTTAGGCAGGGAAACGCCCCCAAATTTGTCAAAATATTCAAAATCCTTGAACTCTGGCAAAATAGGTAGTTTTTTTGGGCTAATCTGGGCGCATCCTAATTTGGGCACAACATTGTCGTATCCAGGATGTAATCTAAAGCCAGGTAACAAGAGAAACACGAGAAAGCTTTCCTTTGTGAAAATATGCAACATATTAACCAGACCCATTCTGATCAAATGTTATCAACAAACTGTTATTCTAGTACCATGCCGGTGAGACCTTTGCTTTTCAGATGTCGTGTGATATGCAATATTTAATTATAGTTGCAAGGAACAACCGGGTCAACAAAAAGCTTCAAATCAATGACTTTCGTTTTTCCAGAAAGGGTCCAACAAATCTAAAATTCTGTAGTTGAACAGATAACAAGTCAACCATCACAAAACTTTGTAATATCCAATATCTTGAGCAATTAACAATTTACCAAATAGAGCATCAATAAATTAGTACTCCTGTGCAACACATTCAGAAGAATCTTGTCTTTCCACTTCTAGACAAAGTATGTCAAAATAACAAATATTTAATTGCTATAAAAGTATAAACCTCAATTCATGGGTTACAGGTACATGTAAGAAGTGAATCGTAAGCAAACTTTGTAATATGCAATATCTTGACCCAGTACCATTATATCAAAAATGGTTTCAACAAATTGTCATTCTTATACCAGGTCTGGTCTGCGAGACCTGTGCTTTACAGATGTCATGTGATATCCAATATTTAATTCTAGTTGTAAGTAACAACCGGGTCAAGGAAAATCTTTGAATCAATGACTTTCGTTTTTCCAGAAAGGGTCCAACAAACCTTAAATTCTGTAGTTAAACAGATAACGAGTCAATCATCACATAACTTTGTAATATCCAATATCTTGAGCAATTAAAAATTTATCAAATAGGGCATCAATAAATTTGTATTCTTGTGCAACACAAATGCCTTGGAGATAATCCCCAAGAATATTTGCCCAATTCTACCCAAGTTCCTCATACCTACCTCCTCCTGGATAGGGCCTAAAAGGCTTCATTTATCTTATCACATTCTGTGACCCTCAATTTTCATTTCATATTTCGCAAGAATTACAGAAATTCTGCTTCATATTGTAAATTAAAGAACATTTGACTTTGAGAAATCAGCCTAATGCGCTATAAAAATGAAAATTGGGGTTTTTCCCCTACTAATCGAATGATACATAAATATATTGCGCTATAGGCCTATATCTACAAAGAAAATGGTGACCACTGTTTTTATTTCATGATTTGTCTTATCTTAACCTAACACGTTATTACTGAAAGTTTAAGCACATTCTTACCTTATCTTAGCCTAACACGTTATTACTGAAAGTTTAAGCACATTCTTACCTTATCTTAACCTAAAACGTTATTGCTGAAAGTTTAAGCACATTCTTACCTTATCTTAACCTAACACATTATGGCTGAAAGTTTAAGCACATTCTCACCTTATCTTAACCTAACACGTTATTGCTGAAAGTTTAAGCACATTCTTACCTTATCTTAACCTAGCACGTTATTGCTGAAAGTTTAAGCACATTCTTACCTTATCTTAACCTAACACGTTATTGCTGAAAGTTTAAGCACATTCTTACCTTATCTTAACCTAGCACGTTATTGCTGAAAGTTTAAGCACATTCTTACCTTATCTTAACCTAACACGTTATTGCTGAAAGTTTAAGCACATTCTTACCTTATCTTAACCTAGCACGTTATTGCTGAAAGTTTAAGCACATTCTTACCTTATCTTAACCTAACACGTTATTGCTGAAAGTTTAAGCACATTCTTACCTTATCTTAACCTAGCACGTTATTGCTGAAAGTTTAAGCACATTCTTACCTTATCTTAACCTAACACGTTATTGCTGAAAATTTAAGCATATTCTTACCTTATCTTAACCTAACACGTTATTGCTGAAAGTTTAAGCACATTCTTATCTAATCTTAACCTAACACGTTATTGCTGAAAGTTTAAGCATATTCTTATCTTATCTTAACCTAACACGTTATTACTGAAAGTTTAAGCACATTCTTACCTTATCTTAACCTAACACGTTATTGCTGAAAGTTTAAGCATATTCTTATCTTATCTTAGCCTGACACGTTATTACTGAAAGTTTAAGCACATTCTTACCTTATCTTAACCTAACACGTTATTACTGAAAGTTTTAGCACATTCTTACCTTTAAAAATGAACGTGATATATGGTGAAGTACACGCCTTGCCATCCCTCGTGAATATATCTACTACAATATTTCACATACCGGTACGAGATGTGGCATCATACCAACATTTCTATAAATGTAAGCATATCCCTTTGTAGACACTGTTAATGTCCAAACGCCCGTTAATGTCCAAATTGGACATTAACACGCAGCGAGTGCGTGTTAATGTCATAAGTTTGGACATTAACCGCCTCTTATTGTCCTAGGGCAAATTTAGACATTAGCGGTCGACCTGCAACTGACTTTTTTTCAATATGTACAAGTTGCGTCTTAATGTCCTAACAGTCCATAGTCCGTAGTTCGTTGTTTTACTAATTCAATATCTTGTGGTTATATCGATTCCTCGCAGTGTAAGATGGATATATGAACATGGGCTGTAGTCTCACAAAGCGATTTCGCCCTGTCTTGGTGTTTTTTAAATGTTTTCTTGTGTTCATTAACAGTCCATACTCCGTAGTCCGTAGTTCGTTTTTTCACTAATATCTAATTACAAACTTACCAAATGGAACGCTGCATACGCACTTTCAGTTTCTTCAAAACGACGCGCGATCAACACATTTCTTGTAGGCGCGCGCTAAATGGTCTCAATGAAATTTTGGAACAGAGGCGGGACTGTTTTAGGACAATAACAGTCGAAGTGATACATATCGACCGCTAATGTCCAAAGTTTGGACGATAACATTCATGCTGGCGTCTTATTGTCCTACGTGGGACATTAACACGCACTCGTTGCGTGTTAATGTCCAATTTGGACATTAACGGGCGTTTGGACATTAACAGTGTCTACATCCCTTCAATAGGATAACTATTTGAAATATATTCGACTAATTTCTGTCAAGGTTCAATTTCTCCAAATGCGACAAGGGTTACGATTGGGAGATTCGAGCGACCGAGCACTATCGCTAAACCTCGGTGTTTGAGAACAAAGGATAAAGTTGTGTGTGTTATAATGGTTGACTCATAACGATTATTGTTCGACTAACCTTCAAGATTTGCAAAAGTCCGAAAGTAACCATGAGCCAGTCCATATTGAAGATGACGTTAAGAGCATAATAAGAGAGCGAAACGGTGGGGTAAGCGCAGATAAGAACCGAGCCGTTTACGACTTGGGCGAGTGTGGACACATGGCATGGCACAAAGGAAAGGTGTCATGTAAGGATCTTCAAACCGGGAACACCGTGTCCAACATAGCTTGTCGGGTAGCTTTTCCAGGTTTAACAAGGTTCCCTACATGTAGTCACCTATTGTGTTTTCCTTATATGACGAATAAGGAAAGAGATGCCATGTTGAAACTTAGCTACCACCCCCTCTCCTTCCACATTTAGATGGTGTAAAATTCATCGTATGCGGACTGCACGTTATTCAATTTCAATGTACATTTGTTTTTTGCAGGAAGCGGAGGTTCTTCAGTGTCAAACATCAAAGATGGCCACCAACGACACAAGACAACAAGTGAACACGAGTTTTCAATTGTCGGCGTCCAATGATTCTGATTATTCAGCTCCATTAAGCGTATTAAAAGTGGCACATATCGGGCCAGTGGCGTACGTTCTCACTGGTTGTGGCCTTGTCTTCATGATGGTAGCCCTGACGCTCAATGGTTTTGTTCTTCATGCTATAAATCTCGATGAGGGCATGAAAAATAAGGTCAAATTTATTGTTCGCAACTCCATATGCGCCGACATACTTCTCGCTATATGTTGCGGAACTCGTGCACTGCCGGTCACTGTGGGCAACTTTCTTGATGATCCTTTGGTACCAACGATGTGCTTGGGAACTATATACTCGTTGCTTATCGGTTATTCTGTACTAACTCAAACTTTCTCCTCTCTTACCGTTGCCGTGGACCGGCTCATTTCTGTCTGGAGTCCATTGAGATATTACACCAGTAACTACAGCAGACTTGTTCGGCTTTGCATCGTGACCTTCACCTGGTTTGTGACCCTTCTACTGACCGTCCCCAGTCTGTGGATTGACCGAGCCATGGGTATAGCTCCCCCAAACGGTCATTTCTGTTTTGTGATAACTTTGGAGAATGCTTTCATCTATTGGGCCAAGATTCTTCCCGCAATGTTATGGACCGTGTTTGTCATCGTCATAACTATATACCTTACAATACTTGCGCTAATATTTCGCTCCCGTAAAAAGAACGAAAACCTTAATGAATCCAGCAAAGAAACAAAGCTTAGAAGAAGCAGCATCTCCATGACAATAACATTTCTTACTATTCAGATCATCTATGTGGCTTGCTACTTGCCCGGAATATTAATTAGCATGAATATGACACCTGTTGAAGGCACCTACCCCCCGGTTGATCACTCGCTCAGTTTGACCATCAACGACATTTTAATGCTGAATTCGGTGGTTGACCCCATCGTCTACATCATACGAATACCACATGTACGAGAGTGTCTGATGAAGTTCCTCAACCCCAGGTCAGTTGCCAGATCCCCATTGGTGCTAACTCAGTCCCGCTCGAGTAAGCGCACAGTCAGCACCGTAGAGACTCGAACCTGCATTCCAGGCAAGATTGACGGGGTATCTCATGGCAAGGGACAAGAATGAAAAACTAGGCCCATGCGCTTATTAAGAAATGAGGTCGGTAGCAGGAACATTGTTGCTTTACTATAGTTTGAATCTTTAGTCGGTATTAGCCTAATTGAAATAATGTATGCTGTACCAGGTGGCACCACCTACATGCAGATCAGCATGAAGAACTATCCAAACCGAGCTCTTGAGGCAGGGTACCCACAACCAAATTTTAAAAGAACCCGTTCGGGTTTTGAAAATTTAACGGCCCGAAATTTTAAGTCGTTGTACTGGTGAAATTTATGAGAGGGCTGTACTGATTCAATTGTTTGGAGAGCCCAATGTGCTCATTGAATTATCAGAGCTCACTATATCGATTGAAATATTAGAGAGTTCACTGTTGTGATTGAATTATTAGAGAGTTCACTGTTGTTATTGAATTATTAGAGAGTTCACTGTTGTTATTGAATTATTAGAGAGTTCACTGTTGTTATTGAATTATTAGAGAGTTCACTGTTGTTATTGAATTATTAGAGAGCTCACTGTTGATATTGAATTATTAGAGAGTTCACTGTTGTTATTGAATTATTAGAGAGTTCACTGTTGTTATTGAATTATTAGAGAGTTCACTGTTGTTATTGAATTATTAGAGAGTTCACTGTTGTTATTGAATTATTAGAGAGTTCACTGTTGTTATTGAATTATTAGAGAGCTCACTGTTGATATTGAATTATTAGAGAGTTCACTGTTGTTATTGAATTATTAGAGAGTTCACTGTTGTTATTGAATTATTAGAGAGTTCACTGTTGTTATTGAATTATTAGAGAGCTCACTGTTGATATTGAATTATTAGAGAGTTCACTGTTGTTATTGAATTATTAGAGAGTTCACTGTTGTTATTGAATTATTAGAGAGTTCACTGTTGTTATTGAATTATTAGAGAGTTCACTGTTGTTATTGAATTATTAGAGAGTTCATTGTTGTGTACTTATTGAATTAGTTGAGAGGTGGCTGTACTGATTGAATTACTAGAGAGCAGAGAGTTGACTGTACTGATTGAATATTCAGAGAACTCATTTTACTGATTGAATTATTATGGAACTCACTGTACTGACTGAATATTCGTAGAGCACACTTTATTGATGAAATTGTTATACGGCTTTCTGTGCAGATTGAGCTATTATAGAGAGCTTCAACACTGTGCTGATTGAATAACTAGAACTTTTCACTCAAGTTCTGCAATATCTACTTCATCATCTTCACAAGTCCAGGTAAATCCTAAATCCTCGCAGAGGGTATCGATCCCAATAGATCGATCGATACACTGGCTCGCGAGGATGCTACTTCATGTGATGTCCACAGCTCAAATGACACAAAATAACTAGCCAATATTGAAGGGACATCTCTGTCAAATGCTGTTCACACAGGTACTATACATGAATTAATCACCACTGACATGACTGAAACATGAGCCAGAAAGTATTGGAGGTTTGTTCACAGAAACTCCATCTCAGACCAAAGTTCATTTACTCAAGAACGAACGAAGTTTTTCCAAGATATTAATACTCGAGTTGTTCCGACCTCCGAATTATTTCAATTCATACTTGATCCAAATAGCACTTTGATGGCTCTTCGTGTTTGCAAATATATATCTAAATGTTTAGACTGGCATAAAAAAAAAATACTGACGGCAAAGTAATTGTCGTTCTCTATATAATTACGTATACAAACACTCCACTAGATAATAACTGAGACTGTCTGTCATGTATACGTCTACCTATATGGTGCAAATGTGTTTAAAATGTCATTTTGTTTATTGTTTTTGTACACGGTCTTTAATGGATGTAAAGTGCAAATAAAATTGAATTGAATTGAACTGAATTGTACATCACAGTTGCAGTAAACCTATTATACATTTTTCTGCAATGAGTCATATGTATCCTAACAGCTTAGCTTGGTTAATCTATGGCAGAGTTACCCTTATTGTCTCCCTTGCCTGAGAAGTCTTTTGTCTAAAAAGTCTGGAATAATAACTCTTTCGGCCTTCCATAAAAAATTAAGGAATATTCCCCGACTATCACACCAGCAGAATATTCCTCAACATAACTAAGGAATATTCCTTACCATGTTAAGGAATTTTCTTATCACGCTACTGAATATTCCTTATTGAATTTTAAGGAATATTCCGCTGGTGTAATAGTCGGGGAATATTCCTTAAATTTTAAGGATTTTTTTTTCAGTTTACTCAGTCAGAATTAATCCATCCCCCTTTGAGGGGAACATAAATGATCCAGGATGAGTTTGGACTAATCCCCCTTTGAGGGGAACATAAATGATCCAGGATGAGTTTGGACTAATCCCCCTTTGAGGGGAACATAAATGATCCAGGATGAGTTTGGACTATTGATGCTCCATAAGTTGAACATATTATTATCGTATATCCCCTCCTAGGATCAATGATGGATATCAAAAACACAAATTGTATGGCAGTTCCAATACTTGAACAACACCGGACACGTACAAATCATTGTATACCCACCTTCCGTCTATATATTGGTTGGTTAAGGAGTGAGTTATCGTAAAGTACTTGAGAAGTATTTCTACAGGTTGGTGTGAATATGATATCTGACTCTTGAATCATGAACATAAAGTATACCGGAATAATAGTCATACATTACGACTGGCAAAGGAATAATACTACGAAAATAAGTTTAATCATAATCATTACAAAATCCGGAGAAATTTAATCAGAATCATTACATAATCCAGAGAACTTGAAGAGAGAGAGAGAGAGAGAGAGAGAATTAAGGTTTTAAATCGTGTTCAGCTATATTCCAGCTATATAGCGACGACCAAACAAAATTCTAAGTATTCCTACAAAATCAAGTCAACACCCAGCAATCCAGAAGTAATCAAAACACATCAGCAACAGCTACATACATTTACATTAATACAACGAACCGATTTCTCTCAATTAACCTAAAATATAGTCTTCTTTTAACGGACTGAAAACGATCTTCTAAAGTAGCTACTTGATAAAGAGAATCTCTCACAATGTTAAAATCCATACAGTTGATAAGAATATGTTTCACTGTGAGATCTTCGTGGCATGGAATACACCTAGTAGTGCCTGGTTCACTTTTTAGTAAATGGAAATCTATCAATGCTCTAATGGAGAGAAAGAAAAATCGTCGACTTTACCATCTGTAATTAAAATGCTTGGTTTTAACACATCCGAAACAAAGGATATTGTATACAGATATACCAGGCTTCGGGGGTGTATTTGCGATATATCCCGGTCAAGACCATAAAAAATTTCCCGAGCGTCAGCGAGGGAAATTTGCCATGGTCGAGACCGGGATATATCGCAAATACACCCCCGAAGCCTGGTATATCTGTATAATTACACCGCATATCCTAAAGGACTGGCGTATAACAAAGAAGATGCTTTTGCTGTAATAGTCACCTTTATGTCGGCGTAAATTCGCGTAGAATTCTTTGAGTAGCACACTAAGTTCGTTTGCCGGGAGAATTTCAAAGTCTATGGCTCTGCCTTTTACTGTATAGTAGTCCTTCAATAGTTTCACAGCAAATTTAGTCGACTTTTCTGTGTTTCTAGGATTATTGCTACTCAGAAACGAGTCGATCTCATCGCCAGCAAACGCTCCAAATCTGTCGCCCGTGTGCGCTGCCATGTTTGTTTACAAACAAGACATCAGGGGAGATAATTCGGCGGCGGGATAATTCGGCAAATACTTTTAGGCAAATACCCCGCTGCCAAGGCAACGGAAGGCAAATTTCCCGCTGCCCCTGTCAGTCGCGTGAGAATGACTTGTGGATGAGAATTTGCCGTAAATGCCCCGGCTAAGAACCAATCAAAACTCGTCTATCTTATATAAGGTGTAATTATAAATAAAATCCCCGTTGAAAATGGAGATGTCTTATCTCAACAATGAATATACCAGTGAATTTTCTTTAACACCCTGCATCACGGAAGAAATTACCAATGTGGTGAATGTCGCTAGTAATGCCTATTGTGAACGATGTAACTTCACTGTGTTTCCTACTTAGTAACTTATCATTTAAAACCAGCGAATTTCTCGATATCTAGAAACTTGCTAGAAATACCCCAATTTTCGAGGCTGAAGACAAAAATTCTGTCAGTAGTTGCAGACCGATATCTGTGCTTCCATGCCTCAGCAAAATATTTGGAAGAGTTGTAGCTTATTAATAGACGCTAACGCCATTTCATTTTTTTTGCAACTGCGCATCGTCTGCGCAGCTTTTCGTGAACTTCCTGTTTGTACCAAATCTGAAGTTTTTAACGTTGGAGAGATAGACCGAGTGTTGAAAAAACAGTTGATATTTTGTGCAACTGTACGTAAAATCACTAAAAAATCTCATGGATTATCGCCAGATTGGCAAAAGAACAGCCCCAGGTATGTATTTACCCTGAACACAATTTACTTCCACAGAAAAAGTACTTTTTCCGAGATATGATAGACTTTCAACCTGGCCAGGATGCGGCCGTTGGTACAAATGACCTTTCGTGACCTCGCCTTGTGCGCATGCCCAGTTACCCTAGATTTGTAATGGCGATCTCGGCTATATAATCGAATGATATATCTAGATGAAGAAGATATCACCTGCTCTAATCAATTTGGATAATTTGCGATCAAACTACTCCACTTCGCACGCTCTTATAATAATCTATGAGAAGTTAACAATTGCATGCCAAAGAAAAGAAAGAATATAACATAACGAGTAGTATATAAACCGCAAATTCCCTATTATTTATGCAAATTTGTGGAGCAAGTGTGGAGCTCTCGTCCAATCAGAAGCGAGTATTTCAAATCCGTCACAG
>JAVTVY010001855.1:0-35579 GCA_036873755.1 Hanleya hanleyi | reverse complement strand
TTATCTTTTGCATGCTGATTTGTGATTGTTTCAGTACCCAGAAAATCTATGGCTGCAAGCTGAACTCCGCATAGGGTGGGATTTATGATGTAATTTGGAATGGGGAGGGGGGGGGAGTAAAATGTGTTCACCTAAACCAACCGCCTAACCTTCGCACGCATTTCTATTTCATATTGTGAACACTTTTACATGAAAGGTACATGATACTGATGTTCAGTAAATGTACCATGACAATCACAAGCGTCTAGTCCGTCATTCATAATTCAGCCATCGTCCATTAAAGAATATCCGCGTCTATAATCCAAAGACCTATTCCATATTCCATATAACAGTATTAGCACCACATTCAAAAAGACAATCATAGTATACATAAACATAGGCTAGTTTCCTGCAAGAGAGAAGCGGTCAACAGTTTTCAATGATGCCGACAAGACATCATGATGTTCCAAAAATATAAAATCGGTATTGCTGATCAGTATTCTTAATCCATAATAAAATCGTTGTAAAGTCGTCATCTAGAGAATGATGTATCTCAGTCACGCTTTGATTGTGACTGTTCATATGAGCACCACGAGGATCTTGAAGTACATGGTTTCATACGGCCCCTAGCCCCAGGTTAAGCGGAATTAGACACAAGTTACGAAACGTAGCGCCATAGATCTTGCACGCTACGTTGATATTTTGCTATCAGCATGCGATATGTATCGCCAAATTTGAGAAACTTTGAGTGGAGGCGCTTGGTGGAATAGCCCTGTTTTATGAGTTTCTGCAACAATGTGTTGTGACGTTGATTAAAATCGTCATATTTAACAGAGGATCTAGCAAATGCTAATAGGCGAGATATGTATAAGCCATGGAATATTACTGTCCAGAAAGGAATAGTTTACGATGTCGAAATTGTAATCATCTCTTTTGTCATAAAGTCGACGAGAGAAAATGCCCGATTCATTTTATAGAGATATAGATCTAAATATGATGTGCCTGTAAGGCTATCTGTAGTTTCCTTCAAATCCAGTGAAGGTGGATATATATCCTTCACTGTGTCATTTATATAGCGATTATCCACAGCGAGAAGATCGTCTATATAAGTAGTAGATGCGCCCTGATGGAGGTGTGAATGACGCGTTTGACGTCATCGTATGACGTCACTGGGGTCGAGGTCACGTGAAAGTAGGTCAAGGTCGTCCCGCTGTCGGTATCTAGGTCAAGTATGACGCGTTTGACGTCATCGTATGACGTAATTAGGGTGTGGTCGTAAGAAACCGGTTTAAATTATGTAATAGTGTCACGTAATTAGGTTATGGTCACTCGTAAGTAGATCGATTACGTAAGAAACCGGTCTAAATTATGTAATAGTGTTACGTAATTAGGTCCTGGTCGCTCGTAAGTAGGTCGATTACGTAAGAAACCGGTTTAAATAGGGCGGTATAATGTATATTTTTAGCATTGACGTCTATATTTAGCTGCTCCTTTGTTAGCTACCAATAAAAACATCACGTGACCCTTTGACGGCTAAAAGGAGAGAGTTTTCGAGTTCAGTGGTCACATGCCTCTGGCGCACGAAGGTGCGTTTTTACGTATTTGGTCGATCTCCTGTCTCGGTATACAATGGATGACGAGAAAACATTTGATGAAGGTAAGTTCGCATTATCAATCATTCCTTTGAGAACAAGCGGTTCGTTTCTTAAAAGATCTATTGGTCGAATCATAGCGTATGTTGAGAGAAGGTCTTTCATATATTATAGACTGACACAACACAATGTATTAGAGCAAATGTCATGTATAGCTAACTGACCGTGCGAGTTAAATTATGTACCTCGGAATGTCACAGCCGAGCGCACATCTATTGTCCTTCTATGGACGCACCGGTCCATTGCACTTTCGCAAACGGTCCCCTTTTGATACACGCCGGTGTACACGGAAACGACATTCTTTCAGAAACACTTGAATTTTCTTAGTCTAAAACAGTTCGATAATCGAGGTTTATTAATTATTGGGCCTTAAATATATATAAATATGGACGTAAATTTCTGTCAAATAATATACGCACGGTCATTCCTCGTTTAGAATTTATTAGTCAAACCGTCTAATGGCGATAACACTCTGTAGTGAACATTAAAAAAATACACGGTCTTTGCGTACAACGTTAACAATCAAAAGCTCTATCGAATTCTAAACCATTGTCACACATGAGCGCGTCGGTATTGTCCCACGTCTACACGGGGAAACTAGAGTCCGGTGATTAAGCTTAACCTAGCGCAGTGCGTTTGTAGATGCACACGGTAATCACCTGTCCGACCTTGAACATTTAACGTATGATCACACATGAACGCACATCTATTGTCATTCTCTGTGCGCACCGGTCCATTAAGTTCAAATAGTGATGTATTATGCGTCGCTACTGACATCAATACCATTCAAAAGACCTTTATTAGGTGCCCCTAGCATTGTCTCTGCACACGGGAGAAAATTGAACTATGTTGACGTGGACTAAAATAGGCCAACTGTTAGCCATGCATCTGCCTCTCTGGCCGAGTTACTGCGAGAATAAAAGAAACGTTTAACACTCTTTCTACCACAATTATTTCAAGAAATTCGATAAACTCATATAACATAATTTGACAAAAACAAAGATAAATTTTTACCGTATTGGCGTCGCTAAAATTATGGCCTCTCAATCGAACGTGTTATTTATCCGACAACTTACACTATTGTTCAAGTCACCAGCACACTAGCATTGTTTTACAAGTCACCAACACTCTAGCATTGTTTTACAATACAATACAGTAAACACACACGGTGAGCACTGGTAATGATCGCTCACGATATGATGACTATTTGTATCGTGTTCCGACGAAGCGTAGCGTCCGCAAAAGCGCCCGCAACGCTCGCAAAAAGCGCCCGCAACGCCCGCAACGCCCGCAAGCGCCCGTTTCAACGCCCTTCGATATCTGAGAGAAAGAGAGAGATCAGCATATTCACAAGTTTTCATATATTTTATTATCCCGCAAAAGCGCCCGCAACACCCGCAAAGGCGCCCGCAACGCCCGCAAAAGCGCCCTCAACGCCCGCAAGCGCCCGTTTCAACGCCCTTCGATATCTGAGAGAAAGAGAGAGATCAGCATATTCACAAGTTTTCATATATTTTATTATCCCCAATGTTATGCCGTACCCAAGCTGGGGGGAGGGGGCCACTGTGGGTATGTTTACAATTCATAACGTTGGAGTGATATCAGTTTTAATCACGCTCTTGTCATTGTTCGTGAATTCTTTAAGTTCATCTAATTATGGCCTCTCAATCGAACGTGTTATTTATCCGACAACTTACACTATTGTGCAAGTCACCAACACACTAGCATTGTTTTACAAGTCACCAACACTCTAGCATTGTTTTACAATGCAATACAGTAAACACACACGGTGAACATTGGTAATGAACGCTCACGATATGATGACTATTTGTAACGTGTTCCGACGAAGCGTAGCGTCCGCAAAAGCGCCCGCAAGCGCCCGCAAAAGCGCCGCGCAACGCCCGCAAGCGCCCGCGCCCGCAACGCCCGCAAAAGCGCCCGCAACGCCCGCAAACGCGCTCGCAAGCGCCCACAACGCCCGCAAGCGCCCGCAACGCCCGTAAAAACGCCCGCAACGCCCGCAAAAGCGCCCGCAACGCCCGCAAGCGCCCGTAAAAGCGCCCGCAAAAACGCGCGCAACGCCCGCAAGCGCCCGTTTCAACGCCCTTCGATATCTGAGAGAAAGAGAGAGATCAGCATATTCACAAGTTTTCATATATTTTATTATCCCGCAAAAGCGCCCGCAAACGCCCGTTTCAACGCCCTTCGATATCTGAGAGAAAGAGAGAGATCAGCATATTCACAAGTTTTCATATACTTTATTATCCCGCAAAAGCGCTCGCAAGCGCCCGTTTCAACGCCCTTCGATATTTGAGAAAAAGAGAGAGATCAACACGTTCACAAGCTTTCATATATTTTATTATCCCCGTACATTGGGGGCGCTTGCGGGCGTTGCGGGCGCTTTTGCGGGCGTTGCGGGCGCTTTTGCGGGCGATTGCGGGCGTTGCGGGAGTTGCGGTCGCTTTTGCGGGCGTTGCGGGCGCTTGCGGGCGTTGCGGGCGCTTGCGGGCGCTTTTGCGGACGCTACGCTTCGTCGGAACGTTACAAATAGTCATCATATCGTGAGCGTTCATTACCAATGTTCACCGTGTGTGTTTACTGTATTGTATTGTAAAACAATGCTAGAGTGTTGGTGACTTGTAAACCAATGCTAGTGTGTTGGTGACTTGCACAATAGTGTAAGTTGTCGGATAAATAACACGTTCGATTGAGAGGCCATAATTAGATGAACTTAAAGAATTCACGAACAATGACAAGAGCGTGATTAAAACTGATATCACTCCAACGTTATGAATTGTAAACATACCCACAGTGGCCCCCTCCCCCCAGCTTGGGTACGGCATAACATTGGGGATAATAAAATATATGAAAACTTGTGAATATGATGATCTCTCTCTTTCTCTCGGATATCGAACGGCGTTGAAACGGGCGCTTGCGGGCGTTGAGGGCGCTTTTGCGGGCGTTGCGGGCGCCTTTGCGGGCGCTTGCGGCGTTGCGGGCGCTTTTGCAGGATAATAAAATATATGAAAATTTGTGAATATGCTGATCTCTCTCTTTCTCTGAGATATCGAAGGGCGCTGAAACGGGCGCTTGCGGGCGTTGCGGGCGCTTTTGCGGGCGTTGCGGGCGCTTTTGCGGGCGCTTTCGGGCGTGGCGGGCGCTTTTGCGGGCGTTGCGGGCGCTTGCGGGCGCTTTTGCGGACGCTACGCTTCGTCGGAACACGATACAAATAGTCATCATATCGTGAGCGATCATTACCAGTGCTCACCGTGTGTGTTTACTGTATTGTATTGTAAAACAATGCTAGAGTGTTGGTGACTTGTAAAACAATGCTAGTGTGCTGGTGACTTGCACAATAGTGTAAGTTGTCGGATAAATAACACGTTCGATTGAGAGGCCATAATTTTAGCGACGCCAATACGATAAAAATTTATCTTTGTTTTTGTCAAATTATGTTATATGAGTTTATCGAATTTCTTGAAATAATTGTGGTAGAAAGAGTGTTAAACGTTTCTTTTATTCTCGCAGTAACTCGGCCAGAGAGACAGATGCATGGCTAACAGTTGGCCTATTTTAGTCCACGACAACATAGTTCAATTTTCTCCCGTGTGCAGAGACAATGCTAGGGGCACCTAATAAAGGTCTTTTGAATGGTATTGATGTCAGTAGCGACGCATAATACATCACTACTTGAACTTAATGGACCGGTGCGCACAGAGAATGACAATAGATGTGCGTTCATGTGTGATAATACGTTAAATGTTCAAGGTCGGACAGGTGATTACCGTGTGCATCTACAAAGGCACTGCGCTAGGTTAAGCTTAATCACCGGACTCTAGTTTCCCCGTGTAGACGTGGGACAATATCGACGCGCTCATGTGTGACAATGGTTTAGAATTCGTTAGAGCTTTTGATTGCTAACGTTGTACGCAAAGACGGTGTATTTTTTTAATGTGCACTACAGAGTGGTATCGCCATTAAACGGTTTGACTAATAAATTCTAAACGAGGAATGACCGTGCGTATAATATTTGACAGAAATTTACGTCCATATTTATATATATTTAAGGCCCAATAATTAATAAACCTCGATTATCGAACTGTTTTAGACTAAGAAAATTCAAGTGCTTCTGAAAGAATGTCGTTTCCGTGTACACCGGCGTGTATCAAAAGGGGACCGTTTGCGAAAGTGCAATGGACCGGTGCGTCCATAGAAGGACAATAGATGTGCGCTCGGCTGTGACATTCCGAGGTACATAATTTAACTCGCACGGTCAGTTAGCTATACATGGCATTTGCTCTAATACATTGTGTTGTGTCAGTCTATAATATATGAAAGACCTCTCAACATACGCTATGATTAGACCAATAGATCTTTTAAGAAACGAACCGCTTGTTCTCAAAGGAATGATTGATAATGCGAACTTACCTTCATCAAATGTTTTTGTCGTCATCCATTGTATACCGAGACAGGAGATCGACCAACTACGTAAAAACGCACCTTCGTGCGCCAGAGGCCTGTGACCACTGAACTCGAAAACTCTCTCCTTTTAGCCGTCAATGGGTCATGTGATGTTTTTAATGGTAGCTAACAAAGGAGCAGCTAAATATAGACATCAATGTTAAAAATAGACATTATACCGCCCTATTTAAACCGGTTTCTTACGTAATCGACCTACTTACGAGCGACCATGACCTAATTACGTAACACTATTGCGTCATATAGCCCTATTTAAACCGGTTTCTTAAGACCGGTTAAACCGGTTTAACCGGTTTCTTACGACCGGTTAAACCGGTTTCTTATGACCGGTTAAACCGGTTTCTTACAACCACGCCCTAATTACGTCACAGGATGACGTCAAACGCGTCATACTTGACCTACTTTCGTTCTCAATTCTGATTGGTCCACCGACACAAGGGCGCGTCAACTACTTTGATTGTCTAATAGTTTTTGCGGCTCTGTTTTGACACCATTGCGTACTTATACTGCCACACAGTACCCAGGAGAGAAAACCTGCCTTGTCGTAAGATATGAGTCTAGTCTGTGGCGGAATAACAAGCATTCGAGACGGAATCACTATAGTGCCCATTTTAAATCTTCTCGATAGAACAGCTTACGCATTTCTCCCTCATAAGTATTCCAAGAATGACTGTATCCCACAGTCGCCGGTCATTGTTTAATTATTCTTCTCAGTTTTCCATGTAATGGTAAACAACTTGACTAAATTTAAGCCTAACTCTGTCTTCTGCGCTGCAAAGTTTAAAGGCCCAGTATTAATCTGTTTACCCTATCTGACCTGGGCGATTTGGGACCTGTCCAGGCCTGGGGGCGGGGCATTTTCTTACCCTTGAGCTAGGGGGCTGAAACTTACCACACTATACCCTTGGGTCAGGCACTTCTGGAAAATGTAAACAAAACCCAAGATGGCTGCCATGATGACGTCATACTGACGCTATTTAAAAAGAGACAACCTTTACAGCAGAATTTTGTAGTTTTTGCCAAAAAAGGGCTCTTGGTGCCAATAAGGGCATTAAGATTACTTCCAACAAATAAACCAGTTTTTGTATTTGATGCTCAAACTGGCTACTGTTAGGTTGTTATAAAGTGGCTGTAACCACGGTAATTACGTTATCATTATCATTTGTATGTGCTTCTTGACATTTTATTAGACCATGTTTAAATACAATTCTGAAAAAAAATGCAAAATCTAAAATGACAGCCTAAATTGATTCGTTAATGGCCGTCATGTTTTTCAACCAATCTGGAGGAAAAGATCTTTAAAGATTTCTAGGTCAATCCAAGATGTACGTCATTGTACTAGACCACTCAGGCATAGCCCTCTATCCGTTGACCATGTTTCAGCTTGATCTGACGGCTTTTGAGATATGCTGACAAGTATCCGTGGAATATTAATACGGGAAAAAAGATGTTCCCGACCCCGTAACAAACGCTATATGGCAGCCATTTTGAATTTCACCATAGTCGTTTACATCCGTATTTGTCCAAATAGAGTACAATGCCGAATATCTACATGTGCTATGCTGGCAACTTTTTTCAGGAGTGTGCATGTGTTTCTCCTGTGGCCAATTTCAAAACATGAGAAATTGACTTTACACAAACAGGTCTCCAAACCCCTCTGTCAGCAAAAATGGAATAAAATTCGCGAAATTAAGAATTGAGCTTGCAGCCAAGGATTTTCGTGCTCCGAGAATCCCAGCCAACCAGCATGCAAAAAATTACACTTTTGATCTGCGTGTAACAATCTGTCGATGTTGTCTGCGTTAAGCCGCCGGACTATCATGACACTTTGTTTGATTGGTTTGTCACCGGTAGCTCCGTTGTCTAAAAGCTCTGTCATAGACGTGGTATTATTATGCTTTAAGATCGATTCCCCGATGCTGCTTCGAGGATTTTTTCATTGGAGATGAGTACGCTGGAATCAATGGATCATAGATACTTCGTCGCCAAATATGTGCAAAGTTAGCGTAGTAATATTCACATATTTCAGAAGATCCAATACCATGTTATTCACTAAAATGGTCAAGGGTTTCCACCTGATCAAATCATGGATAAAGAATACTGATCAGCGATACAGATTTGATATTTTTGGAACATCATAATATCTTGTCGGCATCATTGAAATCTGTTTACCGCTTTTCTCGTGCAAGAAACTAACCTACATGTACGTTTATGTACATGATATGATGCTGTTACATGGTATAGGTTTTTGGATTATGGACGTGGAAATTCTTTAATGGATGACGGTTGAATATATTGAATGGCGGACTAGACGCTTGTATTTTAGACACATCGATACCGCTAAAGCGCTATATCCGCCAACTTATCACCGAGACCGAGATACATATATTTTTCACTCTTTTAGATCATGTAGCTAGTACCTCGTTTCATATCCTTGGGTCTTGAAAATTCTACTGGTGGAAGAATATCGTGTTCACGGAGTCGAGTAAGTGATGGTTTATATTTCTCTTAGAATTTGCGCTTGGTCTTTTGGCGAGAGATATTATGAAGCAGATGGGTTTTCACGAAAAGTGACTGAGGAGAGATAATGATGACACGATGTCCGAACAATATGGGCGTCCCGATATCGAACTCTCTAGTCGTAAAAGGCAGAAAACAGCGCCATCTGTCCACGTGGCGTCGTAAAAGGGTTGGTTGCAAGATAATTCCTTAACTTTGGCAATACCGCAACAGTCAGAAAACAGGCTTCATAGTGACTTTGAAAACACTGAAATACCAAACAACAAAAATGTTATTGTCTCGAAACTGAATATGCATTTATTACAAAATGCAACGCGTAATGTTTCAGAAGAAAATATTACGGCGTTGCCATTGCAAACAAATGACCTGTTGCCTAACCTCAGGTTAACATCACTTGGGCGAACTGGCGACTCATCTGTATGAATTAGATTGCTCTCATCTTGGGAATATCAATTTCGTTTATGGGAAAAGATTTGTTAGGAAACAGATTGAGGATAAGTTGTATAATATATATAAGGATAAGTGGTTACGTGAAGTAAATAGAGAGCATGGCAAACTCCGACTGTATGGGAAATTCAAAACTGAATATAATGCTGAATACTATGTCCAAAATATTTTAAAGAAGAGTCATCGAAGTGCCCTTGCTAAATTCCGGTGTGGGGTTGCCCCTATTCGTATTGAAACGGGTCGGTATGAAAACCTCTCCAACGAAGACCGGAAATGTATTCTGTGTAATAATGGTATAGAGGACGAGTTACATGTACTTTTATCATGCCCAGTGTATGATGATCTGCGATATGATTTATTGTCTGAAATGAGCTTTATATTTGGGGAAAATTATAACAGAATGTCGAATTCTGAACTTCTGTGCACAATTTAATCTTGTGATCAAGTGATAGCGAGTTGTGCCAAAACCTGCTTTTTAATCTTAGAGCGTCGCAGAAAACTAATGTATCCTTAGTATATTGTTTTATGGTTAACTGTCTCTCACAACTCTATATAGAGTGGCACCTGTATACAATTTTTTATTATGTGTTTATTCTTATGATGTATATGGATGGTGAGACATTAATAAATATATCTATCTATCTGTACGCGGCACCAGTTAACCCAGTGTATTTGTAATCTCTCAACACATGGCCAAGCCTGTGCCTTCTCCAGACAAATCCGTGTACTTCCGAGACAAATCAATAGAACTTCGCGCGTATCAACAAAGTGTCATAAAGGATTGCTTGTAGACATGTCTGTCAATCATTACCACATCAGTCAGGTATTATCCAAACATGGAATCAAATTGAGGATACCAGCTTCCAATCCATGGGTAAATCTGATCTACTTTGCGGCAGACATCGGAAGACATCACTTGTCTGCTGTTATTATTATGCTGGATATAAGGAATACATCTATTCAGACATTAATGCCAGTATGTTTTTCGATAGAAGGAGAATTCCCAGAAATTCTTACTTTTATATTCTTATTCATGCCTGTTTGGATTTTGGTTTCTTGTGAATTAGGCTTTTTTTATTATGACCATTCCCTACGAAAGAAAACGGGCTATAGAATGTTGGAGGTTATGAATCCACCGTGACACCCTCCCCCCCCTCTCGCGCCCCTGTCAGTCATTATAGATCACAATAAAAAGAAATAGCATTTGGTTCTAGTGCATCCTGTCCCATTATTAGCAAATTTGCTTTCGAAAAATTGGATTTTAAAGTCAACTTGATATCCATATATTTTCCTTGCATAGTGGCACTCTAATTGGATATGTCAGATTTATATGTTGGCTACGTCGGACCTAAGCCAAGCAAGAAATCAATAGACAGGTAACGAAGTGGAAGTTTTCACGAACAGAGGAAATTCAATATAACTCCCGTTTCAGAGCACAAAAACGTAATTCTTCTTTCAGTGTTGAATTATTTATTGATAAATTTCATGCCACCAGTGAATATGGTTCATAAAAAGTTTTTTTTATGATGATATTATGTTACATTGTAACGTCGATAGGGCTGAATTATTGGTTGCTTGGCAATTAAATGGCAAGCTTTTCCATAGGTCCTTGGATTCTGGCCTCATATGGAAATCGGAGAATTTCTCCCCAAGCTGTGAGCTTATGCTCTTCATGTTTTCTCGAAGCGTGTGACGCCCGACTGTTACAAAAATATCCACGGCATTCATTTCACAATGAGGTTTATTTTTAGTCAAGAGAAAGGTTACATAACAGCGATTTTTTTTTGTGGTGTCCAGTTGTCCCTGAACAGTGAACTGCTACGGGATTATTACGGTTTTTACAACAGCGTGAACTTTCAACATTAGCATATTACTTTTAGAATAAGAAAGGATTTCGAATGTTCATTCTATCGCAATAAAGAATTTGTTCGGCAGTATTCTGCTCTTGTCCATTACAGTGGTGAAATGCACACAGCGGAACAGCTAACCTTGGAAAGTGCCTTTGCTTCACGAGATTGTGGGTAGTAAAACACAACAAACTTTCAATTAGATGCTTCCCTTTATGGGCGTGTGAGTCTGCATGTTACACGAAACGTGGAGACTAACCGTGCTTATCGTATGGAGACTACAGTTGGTGTGGTGTTATAAAGCTATCCAGACAGAAAAGCGTTGTATTTTAGATTCCATTTCCTTGCCTGGCCTTTTCGTCAAGCAAAAAATTGCAATGAACATCTGTTCGATCAGCCCTTTTTGATTAGAATCACCAAGCTAACTGCTTTCGTTTCTAAAATCATTTAAATTCAGTGTTTGGTTATATGCACTGCGTCTCGGCTCATCCCTGCCTTGAAGATGTGCAAAATAGAGGAGATTTCTTGTATAATGATCATGTAATAAGGAGAATAGCTCATTCCATATTGAATATACCAATGCCATATATAATATATTTTATCAATTGGAAGGGGAGGTAATATTGGAAAGTTGCACTCATTCCATGACATTTAGCAAACACAATTCAATTTCATAGTATAGTTAGGCCATCGTGCATTGGTTTCAGCAAGCCGGTATATGCTGTGTAGTGATAATGATAAATTGTTTCTATTCCCGAGATAAAAACAAAATATTGGTTGCAACTGCAAAGAATTATCCCTTTTGCCATTTTCCATGATCACTGCTGTCGCTATCCTAATTCGTTAATAAAAGACGGAACATTATTATATGACTGGTGATTTTGGTTTAGAAAGACGAAATACCGATTTTTTTTGTCTACTGCACTGCATGTAACATAAAACATTTGCAATATTACGGTTCATATTTGAGCGTGGGGCTTTCAATGATGCGTTTACTTTTAGACACATCGTCGAATGTTAATTTCAAGGCAGCAAAGACTTTGTCCAGCGTTGTTCCGTTCCCGTTCTACAATATATTTCAACAGACAACAGAATACTATAAAACGCAACAATTAACAGCACTAAATCCGAGTAAATTTGCGGTTCGACACACTCATACCGTCATACACTCATTCTTTGAAAAGGCAGCCGAGTTAAATTTGACGTCGCACTACATGCCGTGTCGGCTGATTTAATTGTTTCATTGTCTGGTCAACTCAATGAACGAATACGATGGAAATGAACATCACTTGGGTGGGACTAAACATTTGACAACAAAAGACAACGGCTTCTGCTCAAAGACCACGCTAGACTAAGAACCGTAGTAATGGACGAGTGCAGCATACTGCCGAAAAATGTCTTCATTGCGATGGAATGAACATTCGAAATCCTTTCTTGTTCTAAAGTAACATGCTAATGTTGAAAGTTCACGCTGTTGTAAAAACCGTAATAAATGATGCACAATTATATCACCACTCCAACTGACCCGTAATTCACCACGTGTATTGCTTGCAGATAAACAATAGCCGGTGACTTGAAAGGTCAGAAAAACAGAGCGTCAGAAGTTTCAACTTTCTCAAAGCTTTCCCATTAGCTTCGAGACAGCTGGAAGTATCGCAAACGGACCGTTAGCACTAGAGCAATAAAATAAGTTATCTATAAAATAGCAATATGCGCCAAGTTCTATATGCCTGTCAAAGAAATTCATAAGACAGTTTCAGCCTTCAATGTGATAAAGTTATCTTTGGTGTTTCACTGCTTGAACATTCATACGGTATCTAGGTGATGGGATGTAGTTGGTATTTTTATGGTTTTATTGCTAATTAAATGTATACAAAAGGAATTCTGATGATTAGGATAGTAAATGTTTGGACATCTCTAATCCAAGAAATCGGCCTCTCGATATATATGTCATATATATGTAATATGTGACTCGACAAATATATGTAGGTTTATTATTTTGGCGAGAAATTTAAACCGTACGACGTCGAGCATTACAAGTTAGTTTCTCTGGGTATTCTTGCATTTAGCAGATTAGACCATGTTGATGCGTTCACTCCATCAGACGTCTACGATGCTCATCCATTAACATCAGATGAGTTGTTTGAGCTGACCTGTCGATCATCACAGCTCCCGAGCTAGCGTATCTATTCCCCTTAATCCGCTGCTAGGGGCCGTGTGGATAATTCATAATCTCCACACGAACATCAGCAATAAAAGCGCGGCTGAGATACTACTACGTCCGAGAACCATCGTATTCTCGGGTCTCAATGTTAGGTACTGAGGGAGTCATATGGTCGCTTTTTAGTCGTCAGACGTCGTCGATTTTCCAAGACAAGAATTATTGACCATTTATTAATATCTGGCGGAATCCTCCGTTATGTACAGAAACTAAAGAGGGCAGTTTAGTTATTCATGTGATAAATGAAGCACATCACACAATCCACAGGTGATTGTAAGGTCGATAATGTTACTTATACTTACACCCATCGAGGCTTTATAATAATATAATATTCACCACGAAAAAAGATATATTTGGAAGAGAGAGATGTAAAGTAAATAGCGCATAGGTAGATACGTTCAGCTAAACAATGATTCAATGTGTTGAATTAAATGATGAAATACCGTGCTTGCAAACTGACGTCAAGTATTACTAGTGCTACATATTTCTGATCTGTCGTACGAGGACTGCGATATTTTCTAGCTCGTTGATAATTTTCCGTTTCTGACAATTTTGTATGATTCTAACGATATAGCTTTATATTTCTATCTCTTCCGGGGAAAATAGCGAGAAACCGATCAATCGTATAATCTTGTGATGTTTCTGTTAAGACAATTACTAAAAATTGTCTGGAATTGTCACTTTTACAGGTTCAGTCATTTCTGTGTTCCTAGTTTGTTGGCAAGGCGTAATCTCTCTTCAGTAGTTCCCGGGTTATTAATGTCTGTGGATACTTCCCGAGGAAATAATGATGCCCTGTCCGGCCAAAGCTCACATACAAGCTCGCGATAAAAGTTGCTGGTTGCAAATCTACAATCTGCACTCGTCATTATATTATAGAACACGAGTAAGTGAGAGATTCTTCTGTTAGATTAATAGATGTTAAGATGTTTAAGACTATATGTATTATATTATAGTATTATACAGTGTGATACTTGCAAACTCAGTATTCAACATTTGATCCATGCCAGGAAGTAATTGCACTGCACCTGAAATGTCATTACATCAGGCATACGCTTTTCGGCATATTTCAGATTATACTCTACAGGAAACACAATAGTCGGTTCATCAAGGCTTTAAACTACATGTGCATTCTAGACGAACAGAGACTGACATGAAAACTTGTAAGGAAAGTTAATCGAACGTCTGACGTCTGATGTGAATATTCAATAGCGCAAAAGACGCGAGTTTTTAAAACTATCTCCGGGTCGTCAACCACCGTTTGCCGCTACATTCATACACATGCATACGTTGTGCAGCCTAAACTGTGTCAAATTATCTGACATTACGTAATCTTAAATTGACGAGACAAGCGTGGACATCGGCGGTTGTCACCATTTCTATCTCTGAAAAATTATGCCGATCAACTTCGATTGTCAAAGACTGAAACGGTAGGACATGATGAGACGGGCGATCGGAGAAATTATATCGGGTCTAGGCCAGTTAGCTTACACAGTTGATCTACATTCGCCGAAAACTGACTGCAAAACATTCGCTTCGATTCACTGTAACATTCAGCACCTGTTTGGAAAATAAAGCTTAGCTGAAATATTCAACACATCAGGGAAAAATTAGAAACTATACCAGAGCTTCGAAAAACCAAGGAAGTCAATACGTGGAGAAACTATGTCATTTCCGGGAGCAGTCTTTTAACATAGAGGCAAGTCGCTGCCGTACTGACACTATCCGAAGTGTTCCCTATCTCCACTCGTGCCGCGAACTCGGTTTAGTAACGGATCAAAGGGCATGTCGAGTCCGTGTCACCAATGGAGACAGTCATATCTTGACATAATCGGAGGGACGAGTGGGAGAATCGAATTGACAATCCACTGAAGCTTGAATAACTATATGTGCACTGCCCACAAAATCTCACCTTGGAGCTGCCCTTCGCTCAAGCCCGCATCCAAAATCTGTCAGAAGATGACGTCACGAGGTTACGCGCGGAGAGACTTCGGATATTAGTCCGGCAGATATGTAACAAAAAATGGGTCGATTGTGCACTTTGTGATAAAAGCATGAAACTTTGCACAGTGACAAAGAAACACATATTATTCATTTTTAGAGGGGGAGTCCGGCTTGAAAATCCGTAGTTGGCCGCCATCTTGGATTTCAAAATGGCCGCCATTAGAAACCATCAAATTCGCAAATCGGCACTTCTAGGACACATAGAAGGTTAATTTAAACCGCTATACCCACATTTGCGTACCCAAGGAAGTTGATTACCACAATTTTGCTGCACCAGAACGGATGGATTTTAAGATGGCGGCCATTGTTTTTCAAAATGGCTGCCGAGAATCACTTATTTCGATGGTTATGTGACGTAGGTGAATCGATAGACAAAAATCTACTTTTGGGTGACTTAAAATGATTTTTTGGCATCAGTAGACACTCATTCATGTAGTTGATACCTGCAATATATAAACTTAGTCATATTTTAGAGAGAAATTCCAGCACAATGTGGGTTAACCTTGCTGCATCTACAGTTTATCATGCAGCCACATCAGCTACTACTGATAGAATGCGCTGGCTTCTGAAAATGGACATCAAACTGGCTGTCATTCATCTTTGGTATCAGTTCCCTATTCAAACTTACTTAGAGAAGCTTCTCCTGAAGAACAGAGAGAAACCAAGTCCAAATGAGACGGGCCTGAACGGCAGGCCTACACGCACTCCATTCGGTTGGGAGCTCTTCCAGACCTCTACAAACATCAATAGTCCCATTGCTACTTGTATGATCAAACAGTAACACAGAATAACCTCGTAAACAATAGCATTCTTCGACGAGGTCGACCCTGGCTCAACTTTCGGCAACTCGCGGCACAGTGGACTTAGTTGAGTCAGTTGAGTATGATTAGGTCATACATGTACATGGACTAGATACGTTCCTTGGCGAGCTTTTTATGGTTAAAAATCCCCGTTAGTACACCATCTTGGATATCAAGTTTTTCGCCATCAGCGAACATTGAAGCCTAAAATGGATATCTGATACAAGGCTGGTTTACACATTGCTTTGTCCGAGGAATCTGGTTAAGGGACTTCTGTGTTGAACAATGCCCAGTCGGAGACGACCACCATTATCATACACATGGATACTAAAATACTGACAAAAAACTAAATCTGATAATCCCTTCATTCTTCTCCAAGATATAGCCAGTGGATGTGGCATACTCAGTATCAGTTGATTCTTTCCTGGCGATATTGGGTCCAGCCGTGTCTGGTCTTAGTAGGCGATGTCCTCGAAATATTCTCCCTACACTTGGAGCTAAACGGCTGAAACTTACCACAATATATCTGGGTTAAGCTCTTTCCTTAACCTTGCCTTTCAAGATTACTATGATGAAGTTTTTGAGATCCCGCCATGTCCCATGGTTAACCTATAGTATTATGCAAGCATGTCCAGAATTTTCTCAATAGGATATGCCACTAGTCAAAGAGTTTTAGTCGCAATTTTTTGGAAAGTTCAACCGCGATGAACTGGTTTTGCCATGCATGTCAGTTGACTATGCTACCATTGCTCCATCGTCGAAGGAGTTCCATTACCAGATTCATATTTATCAGTTACTCCGGAAATGGAATACGCTCATATCAGTAATCCATGTTATATTTGTCTAATGATCGAACTTAGTTGTATGATATAGATGGTTATTCACAATGTTGTGAGCAAAGTGTCAGTTTGGAGCGGGGATGAAGCTGGTTCCCGGGTTGCCTATCCTGCCAGCCGAGTCCCCAAAAGTGTGATCGAAATCCAAAGTTCCAGTACTGGCATACAAAACTGCAGGTTGAACTACTAGGTCTTGTTTTTTGCATCATTTGTATTGCTGATTCGGGTATGTGATTTCAACGACAAACTGAATCTATGAATATTGCACTCCAATATACCAAATACAGGCATGACTACATATTTGACTAGCTTGTCAATGAGCATTTTGTCATCCTCGAATCACCATGCTACTTTCCAGTAATGGCGATAGAACACAAATGAAAAAGGTGATGGTGGTGCAGTTGGCCTTAGAGGAAGCCCTGCTGCCCTTACAGGAAGTCATGTTGCCCTTACAAAAAGTCCTGCTGCCCTTTTGCGCTGGGTAACTACGCGCTGGTCAAGAAGGCTCACATAATTTTAGGACCGGCCATGCCACCCCACCCAGATGTTTGCGAAAAACAAATGACTTCGCTGATGATAGGTTGGATAAGGCTCATTTTTTTTCAGTAATCTTAGTGCCTCTGCATCTTCACATCTTTAGTGGACTAATGAATTGTAAAATGTGGCCTCTCACTGAATGCGCAGATACTCATTATATACGTTTTGACAAAGTCGACAAAATTTGCACTGCCTTGTTTGCTCTGAGCAAAAGTGATACAGGACACTTACAGTGTGTCTCGTAGTTTTTATTTCATCCTTGTTGGTGGAAATATATGTGTTGAAGCTAGACATCAATACCAGTACATTCGTAAAAAAAATCACTACTGCAGAAATTCCAAACCGAGACGAATACTTGCAACTTCCCCAAACAGATACTTTCTGACCTATTTATCGCTTGCTCATTCTGGAGCACACACATCTATCAAAACCACATCTCTAATTTCCAAAGCTTTTTCCTTACAACCTGCTCCAGGTTGGAAACTCGTGTTGAACCAGACAGCTCCTGAACAGCTATAGATTCCTGCATCACAAAGATAACTGGCTAGTATACATGTACATGTACATCCATGATCAATCATAAGCATAGGGAGAAGATGAAAAAGGGGAATTCAAGTAGTGTTCCATATTAAAATGATTTGCTTTTGAATTCTTCGAGAAATATTGGAAACCTTTTCCCGGAGAGAGTAAGGATTTGCCGGAAAGCAAGAAGACCAAAAGCGCTTATGTTGCCAAAATAGTTAATGAAATGGAAACCTGTGTCATAATCAATTTCTAATGTTCCCAAAGAAACATATCTACAGAAATGTTATGTATGAAACAAGCGGACTCGAGAAGGCCAAGCTGCCGCGAAGTGTCGGAGTCCAAGTCCCAACTGACCTCGCTGAAGAATGCATTTTCTCTTCGCGCTTGAGTTGTATGATTGTTTTTATTTTGGTGCTATTAATGCTGTTATATGAATTATGAGCGCAGAAATTCTATTATTGACGAGGGATGAATATTGAGTGACTGACTAGACGCTAGGTGTATCAACAACTTGTCAACAAGCTTGCTGTTTTTTCGCAATGGATGGAATGAGACTGTGTGGGTTTGTAGAACAATCATCCAGTAAAGTATGAGAGTCTTGAGTGAATTCTCACAAAGAAGGGAGTCATGCTGACATATCCGCCGCACACACTCGCCACAGATGGGGTTAGTTTTTTTTCCAGAGGGGCTTCTCCAAGTGAGTGGGGATGGAAAACTAACACGAAATTTGAATGGCAGCCATTTTGACTCCTCAGAAATTATCATATTCTATTTCGAACAGAAGATCTATATTGGGGAAACTATACATGCAACAAGCCTAATTTATTCGAATTATGCTCAGCACTCTGTGACGGAGATTAGTCTCCAGCGTCACTAACTTCATATATTGCAGACATCACCGATGGAAATACACGATGCCACATGTCAGGTCAATTCAAATGTAGAGTATTAGGTAAATACCCAAGATGTGACCTATTCCGGATATCAGCTATGTGAATGAGTTGGAGAGATATGTAAAAGGTGGGTAAAGTTGACGTTTGGCGACTGAAAAGCAACCATATGAGTCTACAGAATAACTTATCTTGGTACCTCACTTTCAGACTTTAGAATACGGAGGATTCTAGGATGTAGCCGTAGTATCTCAACCGCGCTTTTATTGCAGCTGTTCGTGTAGAAACTTAACCACACGTATCACTTGTCCACAAGTAACCATCCAGTGTCCAAAGACATGAAAAACATTTTAGGCCACTCAGAAATAGAAGTTTGTGCATCTGTTCACGTGAGTCACATAACAATGAAAATAAGCGATTCTCGGCAGCCATTTTGAAAAGAAAACGGCCGCCATCTCGAATTCCATCAGTTCTGATGTAACAAAACTGTGTTGATCTGCTTCCTTGAGTACGCAAATGTGGGTATTGCCGTTTAAATTGGTCTCCTATGTGTCTCAGAAGTGCAGAAATGCGACTTTGTGGTATTTGATGGCGGCCATTTTGAAATTCAAGATGGCGGCCAAAATACGGATTTAGAAGCCGGACTCCCCCTCCAAAAATGAATCATATGTGTTTATCTATCATCCTGCCAAATTTCATGCTTTTATCAAAAAGTGCACAATCATTTCACATATCTGCCGGACTACTGTAACAATTGCTTGGAGTGTGTAGTGGGGTACAGAACGGCAGGTCTACGTCCTATATTACGTGAAAGTCAAAGGATCATATTCTGTGTTGAGGTGTCAGTTCGGTAACATCTAAGTGGTAGCGTGTCCGGTGTGGTCTAGGGTCGAGTATTCTGATTCTGGGTGTTCTTGCTATGCGGCGTTGTCACTCTAGGCGCTGTAGGTATTCTTGTAATCGTCATCCGTCTTCTGTTTCAGGTCTTGTCCAACTCGTCTGTGGTCATCGGTGTGCCTGTATCATATGAAATAGACGGCTTGTAGTCATTCTTGTTTTCTATTGTTTTTCGATGCAATAATTTGATATATCTTCCTCCCAACAACAGGCACGCCCCGAATGTCAGTCACATAATATGAATAGCAATATATAATTAAGACAGCAAATAGATAAACAAATGAATAAATAACTAAACATTTCGATAGATTCAGTACTAGGTGAATACACAAATAAACGGCACTGTATTATTTCTGTATGCATTATCGTTTGATGGCCATAAGGAATTTGTAGGACAATGAGATAGACGGCCCTCAATATCAAGGTAACTCCGCCATCACCATTTCCTATATTTTATGCCGAATACCGCTCGCTATATGCGATTTGGCCGTGCTAATGTTGTCATGAATTCAATTAGATTTGGCCATCGTTTGTTTTGTAGGACAGTGGAACAGACGGCCCTCAATATCAAGGTAACTCCGTTGTTGCCATGCCTATTTTATTTCTAAATGTGTCTGTGACATTTTGGCCGGATGTTATGTATGGATAGTTTATTATGGCCATAATGTTCTGTATGGCTATGGTGTACACGGCCCTCAATATCAAGGTATCTCCGATGCAACCATACCATTTGTTTAAGTCAGAAGAATTCTTCATCAAGGCCTCCAGCAATAAAACAGACGGAAAATCAGCCATTTCAGACCACCTGACGGAACACCCAGGACACCAGATAAATTGGCAAAACATACACAAACTTTCCATCCACCAGACCGACCAAACAAAGAGAAGACTACAGGAAGCCATTCACATCAAAAGACACAAGCCCGCAATCAACAGAGACAGTGGACAGTTTGTACCCAGCGCCTATGACAGCCTTATCAGCTTAGATGGAGATTATCACCGTGACCGTTAATCCTTTCCATTATCCTTTATGTACTTCTCACACGTTATGCTATTTATCCATATGATTATCTCTTACCAATTGTATAATCCTCACACATATAAGATTCAATATTTTTGTCACTTTAACCATGAGACCACTTTGAACTTAATCTGCAATCACCTATTGTCTTTACACGCCTAGACGATTAGCAGATTACAGTAGTCCTATTCACTGTTTATTTTCCTGACATGACTAACTCATGAAGCACCTTTTGTGCTATGATTAATTTGTGACCTTGTTTGCTTGTTATCACTTGTATAAATACCCTCAACTGTACTAAGGGCGATAATCACCCATGCCACAAAATTTTTGAAGATAAAAGTGAATATGAATATTTAAAGAAAAACTGAGAAAAAGACTCCGCCCCCCTCGGCTACACCGTAAATAACTATTCCAAGAGCACGAAATACACGAAATACACGTGAAAGTTCAGCGCTCAAAGTGAACGGACGTGTTTTTTGTGTTCTACCAAACCAGCCCAGCTTTCCCAGCCTTTGTGTTCCTCGGCGGTCTTTGTTCCCCGGGCTTTACAGGATTACCTATACTACAACAACAAACAGCGGGAGAAACCAGCCAGCCAGAGCTAAGTTTTGAATTGAATTCTTGCACCTATACTAATATTTCCTATCACTAAATTAACTCCTTACCAAATAACAACTAGTCCTGATCTAAACAAAAACAAATCAAACAATGGAAGCCACTCAATCCACCGTAAAAACACCTAAAAGGAAGCTCTCAGAAATCAACACTGAAAAATCCCCACCCACCAAAAAACAACGATCCCTACCCGAAAGGCCTAGTAGTCTAGCAAATTTTATCGCCATCATCCATAGTTTAACCCAACTGAGAGCATGTAAATTCCCAAAGGCCAAGGTAGCAAACGATCTAAAAAAATGTGCTGGTGACGTACATCAAATCTTTGAACTGCCGGGTGGTGATCTGAAAGTCCACTGCAAATCACAAACTCAGTACGAGAAATTACTACGTTTAGACCTGCTAGCAGATAAACCTGTCTCGGTAAAACAATTCATACAGCGTAGAGAGCAATGCAAAGGAGTAATTTATGGAATTGACCTCAGTATCAAACTAGAAGACATTCTCCCCACCCTCTCAAAACAAAACGTCGTATATGCCAAAAGAATGCAAAAGAACAAACAGGAAACGACAAGCATTATGCTAGTATTCAAAGGATCAAAATTACCGGAAACTGTCCGGCTATGGCTTCGTAACATTATAGTTAAACCTTTTTTTGACACACCAAAACGATGCCATAACTGTCAGAAATATGGTGGTCATATAGCTAGATTTTGTAAATCCCAAGTTGTATGTGCGAAATGCTCTGGAAATCATAATTACGAAGAATGTACTGAAACGAAAGTAACATGTGTAAACTGCAAAGGCAACCATTCAGCGGCCTACAAAGGCTGTATAGCTTTCAAAGAGGCAAAAAGAGTTGAATTTACTAAAGCAGACAAAGGGATTTCTTACGCAGAAGCTGTAAAAGAACCCAGAATGAATAGAAAAATCAGTCTACAAATGACCACCGCTCTATGCAAAGCAAAGGCAACTGAGACAATAGTCACAGCCGTGAACACAAACTCAGGTGATACAATGGAGACTGAAAACAATGAACAAGAAACAGAGACAAAGAACCTAACCAAGCTAGACCTGCTGGGCTTTATCAACATTGTGTTGAACTCAGTTATTAACCCCCTGCAACCCAAGCTTAATAAGACCGACGAAAATTGCGCGGGACTTCCTTAATTGGGAGTTCAGCTCCGATGAAATCATTAACTGGGGGAAAAATCCGAAATACGATAAGAAAACATCCACACCCAAAGAAAAGTCTATCCCGGCCCTCAACATAACAACATAAGATAATCCACTTGCGAATGCATCAGTCTCCAAATTAGGGATATAACTAACACAAAATTCAATAAAAATCAATTATCAATACTCCAATGGAATGCCCGAAGCATCGGGAAAAACGGGGACAATCTTAAAGTCTTAGTAAATGAAATCAACCCAGATATAATTTGTGTTCAGGAAACATTTCTGAAGCCAGGAAAAAATAAATTTACAATAAACGGATATAAGTCGTATAGATCAGACAGACTTACAGGTGCACTAGGGGGAAACCTGATATTAATAAAAGAGGATCTGATTCACATCGAACTAGATAAAAGCCCTACCAGTGACGATCTCGAATGGCACGCTATTCAGGTCTTCTTCAATAACAAACCTATTAACATCATTAATTTATATGCCCCAGGAAGTCTAAAGAAAATCTCCCCAAAAGAACTGGACAACATCACAAAGAAATTTAACTCCCCTATCATCATATGCGGTGATTACAACAGTCATAACCCCATGTGGGACGACAATTGCATCAAGGCAGACGAAAAAGGCAAAGTAGTGGAAAAATGGCTTGACCAATTGTTGAAATTGTAGTTTAAGGGCCGCTTCCCATTCGGATTTCGCGGCCCATCAACTCAATGTTTTATTTGAATTTCGCGGTACATTACTTGGTTTATCGAATATCTTTTTCAGCGCTAATTATATAAACAAATAAATTAATAAATAAATAGATAAATAATAAATAATTTGGCTTGACCAAAACAACCTATGCTATTTAAATAATGGCCACGGGACGCGAATAGACATGAACACCGGTAAACTATCTGCAATTGACTTAACTATTGTCTCCCCTGATTTAGCTGTTAAATCCGAATGGGAAGTGATTCCTGACACGCTTGACAGCGACCACTTCGCCATTCTGACGAAAATTAGTATAAAACCGGACGCTGAAAGGACAGACGCCCCTCCAAAATTTCAGTACTCCAAAGCCGACTGGAAAATCTTCCAGAAAGACTGTCAATGCCTAAATCATGACGAGATATTCAATTCCGATCCAGAAATGTTCAATGAAAACATTACAAATTCACTACTAAACATAGCACAAAAATATATTCCGATATCACAACAGCGCCACAACAAAAACCCGGTACCCTGGTGGAACCCAGAGTGTGCAAAGAATATTGCGGCCAAAAAGAAGGCACTTAGAAAATTCAAAAAAAGTAGGCTCCAAAGTGATCACGCGAATTACAAGGAACTCAAAATCATAGCTGAAAAAAGTGTCAAAGAAGCTAAATCAAAATGCTGGGAAGACTTTTGCAACACTATAGATACCAAAACCAATTCAAAAAAAGTATGGAACAAAATAAAAAATATACAAGGAAAGTTAACGAACACAGTTCCTGTACTGAACAAAACTAAAAAAACGAACAAAGAAAAGGCAGAACACCTCACCGAATCTTTCGCTTCAAACAGTAGCGATAGCAACCTGAAACCAGAATTCAGAAAAATTAAGGAAGAAACAACGATAGAAAACGATTTGGACGATCATTTAGAAAACTATCTCAATGCAGACTTCAATATTAATGAATACCGCAAAGCTATACACTGTAAAAAAGAGAGCTCACCTGGTGAAGACAAACTAGGATACACGATCCTTAAACACCTACCAAATAAAACACAGAAACTAATTTTGAAACTAATTAATGTCAGCTGGCAGACCAAACAACTTCCAAGTAAATGGAAAACATCTATCGTTATCCCAATCCCTAAACCAGGTAAAGATCCATCAGACAGCAACTCTTACCGCCCAATTTCTCTCACTTCAAATCTATGCAAAATAATGGAAACTATGGTAAAGAATAGACTGGAATTTCATATGGAAAACAACAACTTATTAAACAAAACCCAAAGCGGCTTTCGTAAGAACAGAAGTACATTAGACCATATAACCAGATTACAACACTCGATAAAAAAGGGGAATGCCAAACATCAGTACACACTAGGTATCTTCCTAGACATAGAAAAAGCATTTGACCTTGTATGGCAGGACGGCATAATTATTCAATTAAGCAAACTTGGGATTAAGGGAAGAATGCAACACTGGATAAAAAACTTCCTAAACAATAGAAATTTTAAAGTTCGCATAGGAAATACCCTATCCACCGACCATGAATTAGACAACGGTACCCCTCAGGGAAGCGTCATAAGCCCTACCCTTTTCAACATCCTCATCAATGGCCTAGCCAATGAAATTGACACGAAACATCCGGAAGTAGAACAGTCTCTATTTGCTGACGATTCTGCCCTCTGGAAAACCGCACGCTCCATAAAAAAATTGACAGGTATAATGCAAAATACACTAGATACAATTAGCGGCTGGGCCGATAAATGGGGCTTCAAATTTTCCGCCCTAAAAACAACGGGCATTATATTTTCAAACAATAAACACATTGACGTTAAACTAACACTAGGAGGTCAGAAAATTGATTTCAGAAATAGTGTTAAATACCTAGGTATGATCTTTGACAGAAAACTCACATGGAAAGACCACATCGACCAACTAGTCCTGCGCTGCAATAAAGACTTGAACCTCATGAGGTGTGTGTCTGGGACAAACTGGGGAGCGAGTAAATATAGTCTGATAAAATTATATCAAACCTTAATCAGGTCAAAAATAGATTATGGGTCCATCGCCTACCAATCAGCATGTAAGACACAACTAAAAAGAATAGACAGCATCCAATATTCTGCTCTAAAAATAGCTACTGGAGCCTTCAAGGGAACCGCCTTATGTAGTCTTCAAATAGAAACCAATGAGAAACCCTTACATTTAAGACGAGAGGAACTGTCCCTGAAATATGCAGGAAAAACTAGAGCTAAGGGCGAAAATCACCCATGCCACAAAATTTTTGAAGATAAAAGTGAATATGAATATTTAAAGAAAAACTGGGAAAAAGACTCCGCCCCCCTCGGCTACACCGTAAATAACCTATTCCAAGAGCATGAAATACCCATCGCGCACATCTGCGACACAGACAAGATTACTAGACCACCCTGGGAATTAGAGTCGCCCCACGTGGACACTAGTATTCACGACTACCTCACAAAGAAGGACAACCCAGACTTTATAAGAGCCACCACCCTCGAATATATCAACCAAAACTGGAAAAATTACTTAAAAATCTATACAGACGGATCGAAAAACACAAGTAATAACACAGGATCAGCTTTTGTTATACCTGAGCTCAACATACAAAATGGTTTCAAACTTCCAGGTAATATGTCTGTGTACACTAGCGAACTGATTGCTATAATAAAGGCTCTCGAATGGATCATCGAGCACAAACCAATCCGTGCGGTGATACTCAGTGACTCCCTTAGTGGACTCACATCCATCCAAAATTCTATATCTGACAGTAGACCTGATCTCATACAAAAAATAGAATGTATATGTACACAAATACACAACGAGGGTATAGACGCCATTTTAGCATGGGTACCCGCGCATGTCAACATCAGAGGTAACGAAGCAGCCGACAAAACTGCCAAAGACAGTCTTGCTAAAACTACACACGATGTGCCAATAGGATTAGGATATAAAGAACTCAACACTATCATTAGACGCAAAATAGATAGCAAGTGGCAAAAGGAATGGAACGAAGAAGAACGTGGACGGTGGTTACATAAGATCCTTGATGGAGAGAAAAGACAAGACCAGGGATTCCAGTTAGACAATAAACGTGATGACCGCATAATCACCAGATTAAAACTAGGCAAAACCGGACTTAAATCACATCTGTCCATGCTTCTGAAAAACACCTCACCACTCTGTACCGCATGCAACAATGTAGAAGAAACAATAGAACACGTGCTACTTGAATGCCCAATCCACAGCCAACAACGTGTGGCACTTAGAAACGACTTAAAAAAATTCAACACTCCCTTAACATTACCAGCGTTATTAAACCCTAAGCCCACCATTAGAAATCAGGTATTCAAGTCCTTAATAAATTTTATCAAAACTGCTGGTTATTACTCCAGTATATAACTACCGCCGTACATGCGCAGTCAGCATTTTTTTTTTTTTTTTTTTTTTTTTCCACATAATCAACTATAGTACACCAAGTACTATGACGCGATTTGATAGAGGCCAAATCATTCTTCAGACTTCAACAAATGGTATGGTTGCAGCGGAGTTACCTTGATACTGAGGGCCGTGTGCACCATAGCCATACAAAACATTATGGCCATAATAAACTATCCATACATAATATCCGGCCAAAATGTCACAGACACATTTTGAAATAAAATAGGCATGGCAACAACGGAGTTACCTTGATACTGAGGGCCGTTTGTTCCACTGTCCTACAAAATAAACGATGGCCAAATCTAATTGAATTCATGACAACATTAGCACGGCCAAATCGCATATAGCGAGCAGTATTCGGCATAAAATATAGGAAATGGTGATGGCGGAGTTACCTTGATACTGAGGGCCGACTATCTCATTGTCCTACAAATTCTGTATGGCCATCAAACGATAATGCATACAGAAATAATACAGAGCCGTTTATTTGTGTATTCACCTAGTACTGAATCTATCGAAATGTTTAGTTATTTATTCATTTGTTTATCTATTTACTCACTTAAGTATATATTGGTATTCATATTATGTGACTGACGGTCGGGGCGTGCCTGTTGTTGGGAGGAAGATATATAAAATTATTGCATCGAAAAACATTAGAAAACAAGAATGACTACAAGCCTTCTATTTCATATGATACAGGCACACCGAAGACCACAGACGAGTTGGACAAGACCTGAAACAGAAGACGGAAGACGATCACAGGAATACCAACAGCGCCTTGAGTGACAACGCCGCATAGCAAGAACACCCAGAATCAGAATACTCGACCCTAGACCACACCGACACGCTACTCCATAGATGACCCCGAACTGACGCCTTAACACAGAATATGATCCTTTGACTTTCACGCAATATAGGACGTAGACCTGCCGCCCTGTGCCCCGATACACACTCCAAGCAATTGTTACAGGCACAGATTTCTGGAAGAACCCACCCTGTTCCCAAGGCCGTCGTTAGTGAAGTCGATCCGAAAAATCCTGAAGACGCCCTTGGTTCTCCCAGTTTTTTCTGGACGGCTTTGTGCGTACAAAGGGGTACCAAGACAAAGGAATCATACACGCGATTACAGAGAACTCATATTTACCAGTATAACTAACCAAAAATCAAAAAGAGACTTACGAACTTGTACATATAGCGATTCTTATTTACTTCTATTTATATCTCCTACTAATCTCTCATTGTTATTTATTATTTATCTATTTATTTATTTATTTATTTATTTACTTAGCGTTGGAAAAGATATTCAATAAACAAAGTAATGTACCGCGAAATTCGAATAAAACATTGAGTTGATGGACCGCGAAATCCGAATGGGAAGCGGCCCTTAAACTACAATTTCAATCAAAAACGAAATACCCATCACACACATCTGCGACACAGACAAAATCACTAGACCACCCTGGGAATTAGAGTTGCCCCACGTGGACACAAGTATTCACGACTACCTCACAAAGAAGGACAACCCAGGCTTTATAAGAGCCACCACCCTTGAATATATCAACCAAAACTGGAAAAATTACTTAAACATCTATACAGACGGATCGAAAAACACAAGTAATAACATAGGATCAGCTTTTGTTATACCTGAGCTCAACATACAAAATGGTTTCAAACTTCCAGGCAATATGTCTGTATACACTAGTGTACTGATTGCTATAATTAAGGCTCTCGAATGGATCATCGAGCACAAACCAATCCGTGCGGTGATATTCAGTGACTCCCTTAGTGGACTCACATCCATCAAAAATTCTATATCTGACAGTAGACCTGATCTCATACACAAAATAGAATGTACATGTACACAAATACACAACGAGGGTATAGACGCCATTTTAGCATGGGTACCCGCGCATGTCAACATCAGAGGTAACGAAGCAGCCGACAAAACTGCCAAAGACAGTCTTGCTAAAACTACACACGATGTGCCAATAGCATTAGGATATAAAGAACTCAACACTATCATTAGACGCAAAATAGATAGCAAGTGGCAAAAGGAATGGAACGAAGCTGAAGAAGAACGTGGACGGTGGTTACATAAGGTCCTTGATGGAGAGAAAAGACAAGCCCAGGGATTCCAGTTAGACAATAAACGTGATGACCGCATAATCACCAGATTAAGACTAGGCAAAACCGGACTTAAATCACATCTGTCCATGCTTCTGAAAAACACCTCACCACTCTGTACCGCATGCAACAATGTAGAAGAAACAATAGAACACGTGCTACTTGAATGCCCAATCCACAACCAACAACGTGTGGCACTTAGAAACGAATTAAAAAAATTCAACACTCCCTTAACATTACCAGCGTTATTAAACCCTAAGCCCCCCATTAGAAATCAGGTATTCAAGTCCTTCATAAATTTTATCAAAACTGCTGGTTATTACTCCAGTATATAATACTACCGCCGTACATGCGCAGTCAGCAATTTTTTATTTTTTTTTTTTGCTTCCACATAATCAACTACTAGTACACCAAGTACTATGACACGATTTGATAGAGGCCAAATCATTCTTCTGACTTCAACAAATGGTATGGTTGCAGCGGAGTTACCTTGATACTGAGGGCCGTGTGCACCATAGCCATACAAAACATTATGGCCATAATAAACTATCCATACATAACATCCGGCCAAAATGTCACAGACACATTTAGAAATAAAATAGGCATGGCAACAACGGAGTTACCTTGATACTGAGGGCCGTCTGTTCCACTGTCCTACAAAACAAACGATGGCCAAATCTAATTGAATTCATGACAACATTAGCACGGCCAAATCGCATATAGCGAGCAGTATTCGGCATAAAATATAGGAAATAGTGATGGCGGAGTTTCCTTGATACTGAGGGCCGTCTATCTCATTGTCCTACAAATTCTTTATGGCCATCAAACGATAATGCATACAGAAATAATACAGAGCCGTTTATTTGTGTATTCACCTAGTATTGAATCTATCGAAATGTTTAGTTATTTATTCATTTGTTTATCTATTTACTCACTTAATTATATATTGCTATTCATATTATGTGACTGACGGTCGGGGCGTGCCTGTTGTTGGGAGGAAGATATATCAAATTATTGCATCGAAAAACAATAGAAAACAAGAATGACTACAAGCCTTCTATTTCATATGATACAAGACCACAGACGAGTTGGACAAGACCTGAAACAGAAGACGGATGACGATTACAGGAATACCAACAGCGCCTTGAGTGACAACGCCGCATAGCAAGAACATCCAGAATCAGAATACTCGACCATAGACCACACCAGACACGCTACCCCTTAGATGTTACCGAACTGACGCCTCAACACAGAATATGATCCTTTGACTTTCACGCAATATAGGACGTAGACCTGCCGTTCTGTACCCCACTACACACTCGAAGCAATTGTTACAGGCACAGATTTCTGGAAGGACCCACCCTGTTCCCAAGGGCGTCGTTAGGGAAGTCGTCTCGAAGAATCCTGAAGACGCCCTGGTTCTCCCAGTTTTTTCTGGACGGCTTTGTGCGTACTATGGGGTACCGAGACAAAGGAATCATCCACGCGATTATAACAAATATTTTCCAGTATAAAAACCAATAACAGACTTAACGACTTGTACATAGCGACTCTTCTCTACTAGTATTTATATTTCCTCATTGTTATTGTTATTCATTATTTAATTATTTATTTTAATATCTAGAGCTGCAAAAGATCTTAAATTAACTAAGAAATGTACCGTGAAATTTAAATAAAACATTGAGTTGATGGGCCGCGAAATCCGTATGGGAAGCGGCCCTTAAACTACAATTTCAATCAATGTAGATCATTAGCTTTGAAAAAGTTGGAAGTATCTCCAACGAAACGTCAGCTCCACAACAATAAAGAAGTTGTTATCCATAGAATAGCATTGTGTTATATACGCCGACTTTTAAATGCCTATCAAAGAAATAGATACTTCCTGTTAACAAAATATTGAAAATTCCATCAATTCTTAGAGCGGTCTCGTCGGATGGAAAATTACCGCAGAATACGTGAGTGAAATATGGCACTACAAAGATTATATAGCAGCTGAGAATGTGGACTTCGGCAATGATAACTTTCTCAAATTTTATTTAATTTGACGAAGAAATAATAATGACTGAAAATATATATTCTGTGGGACGTTGCCTGATCACAATAGTAAGCATCTTCGATTCAAGGAAGTCACGAAACTCCTATGAAAACCTAAAAGCTATAAGTAAATTTGAGGGCAGGTAAAGCAGACAGTCTCGGACCGGATAAAATCGCCATGATCCGAACCATATACCTAGCTCCCAACCAGCTCCGTGCCAGCTCATATAGCCAAAAATTGAAAGACAATTCTTAACCTCCGTATTGGAAATACATATAATAAATATTAAAGAATTAATACAAATTCATCTTTATTAATTTAAATTATTAATTGAGACTTAGACGAAGGTCTTTTAGCAGTAGTTTGATGGGGCACTCGTTAAAATCCGGATACCGAGTCAGGGCTGAAATTAACCCTACAAGGGGGATAGGGTCAGCATTGCCCTACACTTTCTACGCTATCTCCGCAACGACAAATATTTTAAGAGCTGGAACCCCGTGAATTTATAGCCTATTATACTGGGGTCATTTTGAGCCTATATGCATACCCCTCCGTCGAAAGGATCATGGCTAAATTCAAAATGGTGAACATGTGATCTACCAAAAATGTGATGGTCTCGTTTATTTTCACCTCTGATAATTATATCCTAAATTATTGAATTTTGTTCGGTGAAATAGTGTGAATTTTTTATATACGCTATTTTCACCGAAAAAAAAACACATAATAATAATAATACGAGAGATCCTGAAGGATCTTGGCGCCCACCATTGTCCGATAATTGTAAGCTAATGACAAGAGGATCTTTTTGTCCATTGTTACTACGACGATTGAGTTGTAATTTTGTTTACAGAATTTCACATGAGCAGTGTGACTAACGTCACAGGACCTACGAAGTACAGTAGGCATTAGGACTCGAACGCGAACTGAACTCTTGGAAATACCCACCCCCAGTTGAAATCCTGCCTATATTAAGATGGGCACCGCCCAAGTCAGAATCGCCACTGATTTTCATCAAAAATCACCAGAAATTTCCATCAAAAATAGGTCAGCTCAGAACTTGTTGGTAACAGTCTCCTAATGCGCCTTCATTCCAAAATAAATAACGATCACCGATTTAATTTTACATTTTTTTTTAAAGGAAACAGATTGAATAATATAGGTTCACTAGATTTCAAGCTTTACGTGTGAAAATACATCTACATCTCTTTAGTGGTTTTTAGTGCCCTTGTCCAGGATCAAAACAACTTTTTAAATCACATTATTTTCCCAACAATACACCAAATTTTTATATATAGTACTATAGTATAGAAAGGTAGCATTTATGTAGTTTACGGTAATTCAACTCGAGACCAACACCTTCTATGCACAAGATAATAATGATTCTATGTGATTCTCCTGAGCATAACCGGTACAAAGACGAATAAATAGCGTCTCTACATCACGTTGTTATCTAGATATATGAGACAACACATTTTGGGTATCGGCAATCTGATGAATGTACTATTCCGGTTTCCTTGTTTCACATTATATTCTATGGCAGTTGATCGGTGATTTTCTTTATGATAAACGTTAAACCACCTCAGCTTCGTTGTGCAAACAGCGCTGAATTTTTGAGGGTATATGCAGTAGGGTATTTTTAGCCGGAGAGTAACTGATAGGCCTAGTCATTAAATGCGATAAAACGCTGGAGCAAAACGGACCACAGTTTTCTTGGCAATGATGACATGTTTGGATGTGAAACAGGATACACGTTACAGGCTACAGCTTACATATATATAACAATATACTGAAGTGTTAATTATAAATCTAATTTTAATCAGAATTATTTCAGATCAGAACTTGCTGGTAACAATGCCCTAATGCACGTTCATGCCAAAAATCAAGGTTCTAATGTCAACGGTTCTCCTTATTTTGCCGACGAAAGGATTCGGATGGACTGACTGACTCACTCATTACCGGACAATTTGCGATCTGTAGCCTACTTCGTAGGAAAATCTGAGCGAAAAAGATCGAAAAAGGGACACTGAAAAACATCAAGATATAATCTTTCTAAGTTTCAGAAGTTTCAAGATTTCTAGAAACTGAACTTATGTCGGTTGTTATAGTACAAGAGAAATGAGCAAAGTTAGTCTGAAAGTGAATGTACATGTACGGAGGATCTTTCATCTTCGTTTTGTAGTATTTTTATTTTATTTTTTTTTTTGCACGTGTCATCATTGGGTATTGGAAGCGAAGAAAAATCTCTTTGACACTTTGGCATACTTAAGATTTTATAATTTGGAACGAATGCTAATTCTGTTCTGTTTACTGGACTAGTTTGAGATATCTCTTTTAAGATACCATGCTCAAAAATAGTAAGATGGTACAATACTTAATACTGAAGGCATCCGGACCGCGCAGTAATGTTGAAACTTCGAATTTGAAAGTATCTGAATCTTGATTATTTCCCTTGGATCGAAACATGCAGTAGTTTACAGTTGTCGAGTTGTGACATTGTGTCACAAGAGTGACGTCCCTCATGTAGCTGACCCGCAGGCAGACGAAAGGGTGGGGCGCGTTCACTTGCAACTGCATGGACTAAATACATTTTAATTCCGAATTATTTGAACTCCTTGATATGGAAGGTGAAGATATGGATATTCTCTATAGTCAATATATAGAATATGCCCCACCGTTTGATCCACCGACTCTTGTGATGCCACGTCACAACTCGGGAATACCATATTAATTGGATTTTCGAATCGGACCGATAAAGCTATCTTGCACAACTAGGCCCCATGTGGGACCTGTGTACCAAATTTCAGAAAAATCCATGAAATATTTTCTGAGAATTCAAGATAACAGTGTTTCAAGGGGAAATTCAAGATGGCCACCTGGCAACCATATTGGATTTTCAAATCTGACCAAAAAAGGTATCTTGCACAACTGGGCCACAAGGGGAATCTGTGTACCAAATTTGAGGAAGATCCATGCAGTACTCCTTGAGAAATCACGATAACAAAGTTTCATCTAAGATGGCCGCCTGATGGACATATTGGATTTAGGAATCGGACCAGAAAGGTATGTTGCACAACTGGACCACAAGGGCAACCTGTCTACCAAATTTAAGAAAGATTCAGGCAGTACTTCCTGAGAAATCACGATAACAAAGTTTCATGGGGAAATCTAAGATGGCTGCCTGGTGGCCATATTGGATTTTCAATTTGAACCGAAAAAGGTATCTTGCACAACTAGATCATAAGGTGAACCTGTGTACCAAATTTGAGAAAGATCCATGCAGTACTTCCTGAGAAATGACGATAACAAAGTTTCTTGAGGAAATCCAAGATAGCTGCCTGGTGGCCATATTGGATTTTCGAATCGGACCAGAAAAGGCATCTTGCACAACTAGACCCCAAGGCGAACCTGTGTATCAAATTTGAGAAAGATCCATGCAGTAGTTCTTGAGAAATCGCGATAACAAGGTTTCATGGGGAAATCCAAGATGGCTGCCATCTGGCCATATTGGATTTTCGAATCGGACCAGAAAAGGTTTCTTGCACAACTAGGAATTATCAGGAATCATGTACGGAAGATATTGAGCTTATTATTTTTTTTTAAGGCACCGCTGGCATTATCCGACCTACACTGTAAGAAATAGTTATATTTGCTTACATTTGCGTACACTTCGCCATCCATAAGATGGCTTGCGAATCGTGTGTCTCCATTATCGCGGAGCGATATCCGGTGTTTTACCGGATTCTGTTCGGCCTTCATCCGGCGGAGAACAGACTCGAAAACTCTGATAAATTACAGGTTTTCATACATACCCAGGAAACAGATATTGCCTGGGCTTACAAAATATATAGGTATGAATAACTTTCGTATCATCCAAGAGGTGTGGTAGATCTGTAATTTTGAACAAGTAGATCATCACATGACTCGAAAATGGCGGGTTACGTTGGGGTTACGTCGGTAGACTTTAGCTGATTGGCTGACGATTTCTGGAAATTCCCGCTAGCAGTTGCCGAAAGTAGTCTGAAATGGATACACACGATCCCAGGGTCAGTCTTACCGCGTATAGATGACCGAGATGGTTACAGGTTGATTTGCTTATTGTTTCGAAACGAAACTTCCGGAATTTGAGTCAGCGTAAAAGTAAGATTAAAAAATTATTTTATGTTCCCGATTGGAAAATGTGTCATAATTTGAGCAGCCACTGCATAGTATTTTAGGAGAAGTCGTGTTAAACATTTCAGTACCGCTACCGGCACCAATCAGCTGTCTGGGATTTCCCCATTCTCTCACAGAATTGAGAGGGAAAAGTAACAATGCTTTCTTTGTAGGACATATTTTGTTACACATATTTTTTCATTCCACTTACTGTCATCTTACCAGTGAGAATAAATATATGCAACTGAGAATGCGTGACAGTTTTTTTAAACCATAACGTGCAATGTACCGGGATTTCATGCGTATGACAGAAACTTTAGACACAATAATATATCACAGTTTGTAATTTATCATATTCATTGATCATATGATTTCTTGATTTATACGCTGTCACCAATTCATGTTACTGTTCAATCATTTAGTTATAATGACACGGCAATACTCGTATACGTATCTCAACACTGGAACATTTTGTACCTAATGTCAAACATATCGATGTGCCCAGTAAACAAATTCTGTAGCATTATGATAGATCCTATAAATACGATGATGCATGAACATAGTTTGTTGTAAAACACCTCAATTGTAATGAATTCTTACAGTGCACTGTACAGCACAGTGTACAGAGTTCGTGGGATGCGTCAACGT
>JAVTVY010001854.1:0-35384 GCA_036873755.1 Hanleya hanleyi | reverse complement strand
AAAGGGAGACTGTAAAATAATTATTGTTGGGATATGACATCCGTACAATCGGTGGCTGGATCGATATTTTCACATGTGAATATGATTAGCAAACAGTTCATCGTCTCCATTTCCATTTGCTTCTGAGCTACAGAAGAGAAAACAATCTGATCATGCGACACACGTAACAGAATATCTTGTCTTGTGGGTCCCGGTTTATCTCTATCGAGTGTTGTCATGGTTTGCTCCCGGTTTTCCCCCGAAGCACAATACCATTTCGACCCCTTCGTGAATGGAATCGAGAAGCACGAAAATGAAGATTTGAACCATTTGGAAGGCGTATTCTTGTATAGATATATATATATATCTCTCTTTATGACAGCGAGGTTAATCTCGGCAACTAAATGTGCATTAAAACACGGATAATAAATTTGGTGGAACATTAATTTCATTTAATATCATTTTGTTATTCTATCTAGAGATGTCTAGTCGCACACCAGCTCTGACAGGGCAATTTCTCTACACGTTATATATAGGCAGAAAGAAATTATTATATTCAGATCAGATCATATTGATATGCCATTTATTCCGCTAAGGATACTGATCAGATGTGCGATGAATTGTCGAAGTGAGAGATGATCATTCAATTAAATAATCATCGGTTATATAGATAAATTAAACGGTTTATTTCAATTGGATTCAGGAAATATATCGTTTAAACGTGGAATAATATGCAAAACATTTTTTTAAAAATCCGTTGCCGGGACTCTATTTTTGGCCACGATATGCGTATACGACGAGCACACTCAACATATTGTTCCCAAACAACGCTGATCACCTGTGAAGCCACGAAACGGCCAAATTAACGGCATCAAAGCACGGTCAACAAAACCTATATTGCCGATAAATTTCGTATCCATCTCGAAATCCGGGACGTTGCGATCGAGATAGAACCAGGAGCAGACTGAGAGACGTCGACAGTAGTTCCGGTTTTGCCATCCCGGTTTCAGCCGATAATTAATCGATCCATCTCGAAAGCATCAATAAAGTGTCGTGGTGCAACCGTCGCTGTTCGCTCGTGTGTCTGTCCGCTCCGTACAATTTTCAGACGAGATATCATAAAACTTCGCCAGGATGGATTTGAATCACTCTGGGTAACCTGACACACAAATAACTCAGAAACTCCAAGAAGGAATCTGACAACCAATGGGGGCTGGATTTTTTTGTAGAAATGTTGCGTGGGAGCAGTTATTAATAGGTGTCGGGTCTATGGGATTCAGCAAACTGCCAGAAAAGAAACAAGAAAAAGGGAATACAAATAAAAAGGCAACTAAGGCCCATCAGTCCTCATCGCAATGTATTAAGGAAGTATTAGCGGAAATCCCAAAGGAAGGGAAGATGGAGAGTCCAAAACGCATTCAGATGTGGGGTCAGTGGGAGTTGCCTGAATAAACAGGACATCGGTCATCTATTGCGGGTCGGGAACTTTGTCTTTATGCATTGGTATATAAGCGAGAAAAAAAACAAGCGGCCGTTCGTCACCCTTCTCTTATTGACATAACTAATACGAACTCTGTTTTACATATTGCAGTCCTAACATGTGCAAGTTTACCAGTCATCATTGAAAGATGTCCAGGTTGGTATCGTGATAGAACCCGGATGGACAAAAAGAGCAAATCTTCGTCTGAATGACGTGTTCTACGCTACTAACATTCATGCGCAGTGTAGCCTAGTATCATTTGCGGATCTTCTTGACTTAACATGTGTATGCTCTCATCTATTCATAGTGGTTGTCAGAGATATGTGGAGGATCCGCTATTCACGGCCAACGCGAGCTTTAGCCTAACGATAATGAGCTAGGGTATCCGGTATTTTATTAATATTTTTATCCCAGTATATGTATCGAGAAGCGGGTACTGAAATAAGGAGTTTCAACATTAGACATTTGTTAAACATGGGGTTATACACAGCCAGAAGGGTGGTAATTATCGCCCCGAAAAGGTGATGAGTTAGCGCCATAACCCTTTTTCAGGATCTTGTTGAATAAATATGGCAATCACCGCTGAATAGTGATGAGCAATGATTGTAAATTAAAGTCATCACCTCCAAAGAGTGAAAAATCATCAGCAAAAAGGGTGATGGCCGTCACCATTTAATCCTACCTGGCCTGGGGGGGGGCCATTATGGCCCCCCCTACCAAACTTTCTGCGCTATCTCCGGAACGACAAAAAATGGAGAACTGAAACTCCTTGACTTTATAGTTTATCATATTGGGGTCATTTTGAACCTATTTGCATAACCCCCTGAGCAGAGGATCATGGGCAAATTCAAGATGGCGGCCACGTGGGGTATCAGAAAAGTGATGTTTTTGTCATATTTCTTCAAAATTTCTGCTTTTCCGCGATGAAAAGTGGGCAAAAACTATTTTATTACACATCACATTAATATTTATTAATTTATCGTGCAGTTTTTGCGGAGAAATTGCATAAATAAAAAATTCGGAAAATCCGACCGAAAAATCGACCAAAAAATGCCGTTTTTGAAAATGACGTCACTGTGACGTCATCAAAGCGGCCATCTTGGATTTTTTTACATTTTCTAGTAGAGCTTGACTCAGGGGTATAGTGTGGTAAGTTTCAGCTCCCTAGCTCAAGGGATAAGAAAAATAATTAGGGGGGCCATTTCGGCCCCCCCCAGGCCTGGACAGGTCCCAAAAAGCCCAGGCCAGATAGGGTTAAGGGTGATGACCCTAACTCATCACCTTTAAAGGTGATGGCCAGATCTGATCGCCATTAAAGAGTGTTGGGCCATCACCTTTTTCTTTCTGTTTAGCGTCGATGATCAACACATAGTTGTTCGAATGGTTTAATGTTCGTATACTGATCAGCGATACGGATTTGATATTTTGGAACATCATGATGTCTTGCGGGCATCATTGAAAACTGTAGACCGCTTCTCTCTTGCAGGAAACAACCCTATGTTTATGTATACTTTTGTCTTTTTGAATTTGGTGCTAATACTGTTATATGGAAATGGAATAGGTCTTTGGATTATGGACGCGGATATTCTCTAATGGACGACGGCTGGATTACGAATGACGGACTAGACGCTTGTAATTGTACAATTCCAATAGAGATAATATTGTTGAACATAATTTAATTGCCTGAACGGGAATCGCCGTTAACTACTGCTTATTTATTGCCTGAGTGTAGGAAGTTAGCACCGAGCGACATGATCAGTAGTAGGGAGACGGCATATCCTGCCTTATTTTGCCGGGGGAGGTAACTCTTGCATCCACCAGGGGGCGCTGTTTCCAGGTTAAAGGTATAGGGGACGCCACATTGCCTTTCACCTCTGTGGCGCCTGTGGCGCTAGGTGGCGTGGAGGTTTGTTGAGGTCAGGTGGAGGTCAAAAGTAGTTCCGGCAACCTGTAACCTTTGTATTCCTCCGCGGACAGAAAGTAGTCCCATGTCAAACAAGTGACTTCCAATGTTAATGTATGGGTTTTTCCCACAATGTCGTGGGTGATCAAATTCTCCGGCAATCTCCGGCAATCTTCAGGGGCGAGAGGGGTCCCAAGTGTACCGATTGGGTTGTATGAGGTATCAATGTGAAGCATTCGTGAAGGGGCATCTGATGGGGTGGGTGCGGAGTTGAAATATCGTCATTCTGCGCATGCGCAGTAGACCAAGTGTATGGAAATAGACGTTTTGGGGTATAGGGGAGCCACTGTGGTCCGATGGGGTTATATGAGGTATCAATGTGAAGCCTATGTGAGGGGGCATCCGATGGGCTGGGTGTGGGGTTGGAATATGGTCATTCTACGCATGCGCGGTAGACCAAGGGTATGGAAATAGCCGTTTTGGGATTTAGGGGAGCCCCTAATGGACCGATGGGGTCGTATGAGGTATCAATGTGAAGCCTATGTGAGGGGGCATCCGAGGGGCTGGGTGTGGGGTTGGAATATGGTCATTCTGCGCATGCGCGGTAGACCAAGGGTATGGAATACACGTTTTGGGATCTAGGGGAGCCCCTAGTGGGTCGATGGCGTCGTATGAGGTATCAATGTGAAGCATTCGTGAAGGCGCATCCGACGGGCTGGGTGTGGGGATGAAATATCGTCATTCTGCCCATGCGCGGTATACCAAGGGTATGGGAATAGACGTTTTGGTGTCGAGTGAGGTATCAATGTGAAGCCTATGTGAGGGGGCATCCGACTGGGTGGATGTGGGGTCGGAATATCGTCATTTTGCGCATGCGCCAAGAAAATGACAATGGGAAGGGTCCCGTAGCGAATCGGTGAATTTTTTGGGAAAAGTCACCAAGGTCTGTATATAGGCCCATAGGCTGGCCATGGGGGGGTATCGGTCCAACCTGGGAAATTCACACACGTTCATTGTGATATGGGTTGCTTGGATTTGTTTTTCGCGTCTCGTCATTTAGAACACGATGGGAAGGGTCCCGGAACGAAACGGTGAAATTTTTGGAAAAAGTTACCGAGGCCTGGGCAGGCCCATAGGCCTATACTGCATGGCTATGGGTGTATAGGTCCAAACGGGGTGGACGTTTTGGGATCTACGTGGGTCACTAATGGTCCGATGGGGTCGAGTGAGGTATCAATGTGAAGCCTATGTGAGGGGGCAACCGATGGGATGGATGTGGGGTAGGAATATCGTCATTCTGCGCATGCGCAATAGACAAAGTGTATGGAAATAGACGTTTTGGGATCTAGGGGAGCCACTAGTGGGCCGATTGGATCGAGTGAGGTATCAATGTGAAGCCTATGTGAGGGGGCATCTGATGGGATGAGTGCGGGGTTGAAATATCGTCACTCTGCGCATGCGCAGTGGACAAAGGGTATGGAAATAGACGTTTTGGGGTCTAGGTGGGCCACTAGTGGGCCGATGGGATCGAGTGAGGTATCCATGTGAAGCCTATGTGAGGGGGCTAGACTAGGGTGTCGTTTCCATTCTGCTGCGCAGGTCACGTGGGTTGTGACGTCACTTCCGGGTTTCACCTCCAAACCCAGAAGAGTTCCAATGTTCTCTTAGACGTCCGGATGTTCAACCTCCGGGGTTTTCCCCGGCCCGGCTCGGCCCGCCCCGGCCGCAGCGCGTGGGTTACTCCGGCCGCAGCGCGCGCGCGCGGGTTACTCCGGCCGCAGCGCGCGCGCGCGGGGGTGATCTGATGCCGCAGCGCGCGCGGGTTATCCGGAAGTGCGTGGGTGAATCCGCAGCGCGCGCATGAAGACCCTCATACATACCCCAATGCAGGCGCAGACGTGAAGTGCCCGGATGATAGACACGGACGTCACCGAGAAAAACACATACAACTCGTCACATACAGTCGCCCCCCTCAAGACCCTCATACATACCCGAAAAGATACGGACGTTACCGAAAAGACACGGACTTTACCGAAAAGACACGGACTTACCGAAAAGACACGGACTTTACCGATAAGACACGGACGTACCCGAAAAGACATGAAGGTGAACGACATTGTGGAAAACCCCCTCAGACAGGTTAGTACATGCATATCTATGATGTTCACAGGTTATGCCCGATTCACGCATAATAAAAGGATTGATCTGTGTTGTTGTTGCTGTCTTTTTTGGACTAACCCATCAGAATAGTACGTATCACGGACTACACCCGTAGAGCTACGTCTAGGCGCGCATGTGTGACATGGTCTATAAAACACGTCTCTCTGGATCCCACACCTTCATTCCTACGGTTGCAGAGCCATGACGGACACCCGTCCCTATGCGACTCGCATTTTACAGCATGCCACCGTGGTTAATTCACTCACGGGTTACCGAGCAGTGGTTCGGTCCATGTTTTCAGATGGCGACGACAACGAGGGGCGACGCCAGATCCTGAACGAGTTCACAGAAGCGGTCCTCGACAGAGTGCACTCGATTGAGAGGTGTGCCATCACTCACCACTACTGGACTATGACAGCCATCCTTGATGCTCGGGCTATGGACCACGAGCGCTCACGCCGGAATCAGCGACGGCTGGTTGGCCTAGTCATGGTCTGTGCCCTATTGACCCTGGCGCTGTGGCATTGACAGTGGCACCTGACTATAAATACGAGGGTCAGACACAGTGTGCGTCATTCAACGATCGTCATTGGGTCAAGCATGTCACATGTTCTACGAGCCATCCTTCCCCTAGCTTACACCCCGGGTGGGGTTACACGTCTATGAAGATAAAGTCACCCTCGTGGAAGACCGTGGAGATGTTTGCTGGTCGCGCGCTGAGACCGTATCGAATACGGTTACGCTACACCGTGACGGCTGGACCAAATTTAAACGGGTGTTGAGCGGCGAGCTCGACGGACACCTCATCCACATAGACAATGCCATCTACGTATAGCGTGGACCCTTCTTCCCACGCCTGGGCCGTTACCAAGACCCTACGCGAGGCTTCACCCTAGACCCCTATCTGTGGACAGCCTTCGAGAAAGTGGTGCCTATCGTGGACCAGCTGTTTACACCGCACGAGCGGTCATCAGACGAGTTCGATTGGGTTCGTGCCCTGAGAGAAGCGGCGGCAGAACCCAATGAACAAATGTCTAGCCATGAACCAGACGACGATGCCATTGATTACCCGGCTAGACTCAGTCAGCCCAGTGACATGACCACCCGATCCTTTGATATCACGGGGTTCTCCCTATAAATACGAGAGACAGTCAAATCTGGTACCATTCACGTACTGACCATGACGGAGCATATAATACTGGCGTATCTCAGCTTGACCCCCGAGGTTTTTCTGCACGTGTATGCGGATAAGGTCGATATCATGGAGGAGGTGGGAGACATCTGTGATGCGGATCCTACACAACCGTGCCCGGCTCACATTCGTCTGTCCCGAGAGGGCTGGACCAAATTCAAACGGGTGTTGTCTGGTGAACTGGACGGCGACCTCATCCACTTGTGTCACGATGTGTACATCCGACGCGGCCATTTTTTTGCTCAATTGGCTCGGCTAGATTGGGGTACTGTGCATTTTTACCCTTCACCCTGATCTATGGTCTACATTGGAAGATGCCGTGGTAGATGTGGATCAAGTGCTTATCAGGCGGTCATCAGACGAGTTGGACTGGTCATTTACCATGGACACTGTGGAAGCCAACGAAGAAAATCAGAAACAAACTCCGGCCCAAGATATACCCGTTATAAATAAACGATAGAGCCAGGATCCATCATCATTTGTCACCATGAAGCGCTGGGAGAGGGTGTTGGATAACTTATACTACAGTCCCGGCAGTCCGGCGGCCTATAGTGCATTGTCGGCTCTCTATCGAGCGGCCAAACCCCAGGGGATACAACGTGCCCAAGTCCGAGATTGGTTAAGAAAACAAGACACCTATACCTTACATCGATCTGTCCGTCGCCATTTTCTACGGAACGGGGTCATCGTGGGGGGAATAGATGCCCAGCGGCAAGCGGATTTGGTCGATATGAGCGCCTTTGCCAAACACAACGATGGGAATCGGTATATCTTGACGTGCCTCGACATCCTATCCAAGTATGCGTGGGTGGTACCCATCCGGACGAAAACGGAGGCGAATCTCATAGCGGCGTTCAAAGACATCTTCAAGACCGGGCGCAAACCTTTGTATTTGCAAACCGACGAAGGCACGGAATTCCTCAACAGACCGTTCCAAAGTTTCTGAAAGCCCAGAAGGTGTTTTTCTTCCATACGTACAACGAGACCAAGGCTTCCGTGGTGGAAAGGTTCAACAGGACATTCAAAGGCCGTATGTATAAATATTTCACCTATAAGAATACAAGACGGTACATCGATGTTCTCCCGAAACTTGTGAATGGTTACAATCGAGCCTATCACCGGAGTATACAGAGAGCCCCCATTACCGTGACCCAACGCAATGAAGCCCAAGTCCGGCGTGTCTTGTACCCCAGGCCATCGCAACGAGCACCGAAGGAGATGTTCAAGGTCGGGGACCCTGTACGGATCAGTAAAGTCAAGGGCAAGTTCGAGAAAAGTTACTTGCCCAACTGGAGCGATGAGCACTTCCTGATTAAACGGCGCCTACCCCGACAGCGGCGAGTCTATGAACTGGAAGATCTTCAAGGGGAACCGTTACTAGGGACGTTTTACGAGACGGAATTACAGCCTGTCGTAAAAACACAGCAAGACTACTACACGGTGGAGCAGATTTTGAAAACGGAACGTCGGCGTGGCAAACTGTTTCATTTCGTCAAATGGCAAGGCTGGCCCAGTTCCTTCAATTCCTGGGTGGCGGCCAACCAGGTGAAACGACTATAAAGCCAGACACCACTACCGTCATCCTTCATTCCACGTCCGACCACAGTGCTATGGACAAACAGCAGCTGCCTCTGAACACAGCGTCTCCCAAAACGCGCAAAGCGCAAGTGGGCTTTGTGGTGATACTGCTAACCCTGCTGAGTGTGTTGTACGGAGGTGTGTTTTACGACGTAGCCTATGTCAGCACGTTACTTAACCAACTGAGAACACCAGCCACCAGTGAAACCGGTCTACAGATAACACCAGTCACCTCCGTGATCGAAACGAGCCCAGTCACCACCACACCCCGTGTACAAGCCACAACGAGCTCCACACCAAGCTCCACACCAACACCAAGTACACCCACTACGTCTGAAAACCCACTGGATTTCATCCCTCACGGTGAACAGACAACGACGACCGACGTTGTACCCACCACCATCATCCCTCACAGTGAACAGACAACGACGACCGACGTTGTACCCACCACCACCACTCCAGTTCACTCGTACGAAATTTACAAGAGCGAGTTACCACGACAACGGATACACCTCGCACCATGGAACCTCAGTGGCAGCATCCCTTCACTTGCGTCATCGCAGGACCGACGGGTTCCGACAAAACGCACTTCGTCCGGAAGCTCCTTCAACACGCCGACAGCATGATCACCCAACCCATTGCCCGAGTCTTGTGGTGTTACGGAGAATGGCAGGCATCGTATGCAGCAATGCCCCACATCACGTTCGTGGAAGGCCTACCCAACCTGGCCGATTTGGAACCCGACACCTTGGTGGTTCTGGATGATCTCATGGCGGAGACGGATGCACGGGTCACCCATCTCTTTACCAAAGGCAGCCACCATCGACGGCTCAGCATCATCTACATTGTGTAGAATCTGTTCAGTAAAAACAAAGAACATCGGAACATCAGCTTAAATGCCCACTACCTGGTGGTCTTCAAAACCCGAGAGATACCACTCAACTGCTGCACCTGGCGAGACAGATGTATCCCGGCTGCACACCGTTTGCGTTGGAAGCCTTTAAAGATGCCACAACCCCTCAGCACGAGTATATGCTCTTCGACCTCAAGCAAGCCACCCCCGACCTTCTTCGACTACGGACCGGCATCTTTCCCGGAGAGGCCCACCACGTGTACATGCAAAAATAATGTAAACACACCCACAGTGGCTCCCCCAGCTGGAGTGTGTGTTTGATGATGGGGATAATATAAAGAATGAATACCACAGCATGGTTGACTTTGTCTCTGTTCTCTGAGGTAGATAAAAAGGGCAGAGTTGTGGGTTCTGGCATTAGTTGTACATGATGTCTGCGCGAGTACGGACGCACGCTCCCACGCTCCGTGTATTAAAGACGGCCCCACCCGAGTTGGTCCGAACCATTGTTCGCGGTGCGGACCCTGATCTTGTACGCTGTCTGTGCGAGATCGGGTACAACCTGTTAAAAGGCAACGTACCACTGACTCCGGCTCAGAAGACCAAGTTGACCAAGCATAAGACAGGTCTCCGAACCTTAGTCCAGAAGTGAGTCTCTCAAACACAAAAGAAAAAGGTGTTACAGAAGGGCGGCTTTCTCGGAGCATGTGAGCACCGTTGGCCGCTTCCGTGCTGGGTCCAGTATTGGGTGGACTCTTCGGCCGACAATGAACCACACGAAAAAAATGGTCCTCGTCGAACCACGGTTCCTCCAATCGCCCTACCCTATCCCACCTACTGTGAAGACCGTGGTTAAGCGACAGTGAGAAAGTTCAACGGTGCAATGAGACGCTTCAACGGTAGATGACGTTCATGGACCAATACAAAACTCTCTCTACCCCACCACCACCACCACCACCACGTGAAACACCGCCGACCTCAGCACCGCTCCAACAGCCGCCATTACCAGAGGTACCACCCACAGCCCCACAGTGGGTGGAAGACGAAGTGCTGAAGAGTGTACCTGCATCGTTCAAGAAACAAGCTGGCCTGGTATTACAACGGATGAAACAGAATCCTAGCATGACTTGGAATGATAAAGGCGAACTACTGGTACAGAATCCAGGTGGTACCGGGGACCCACGCACTGACGGATTTGAGTGAGATGACCTGATGGACTGTACGTCTACTCGGACGTGATCAGAACGGCCCACATCGTGGGCGATATCCAACACACACCTCTGTTACGGGTGGTCCCCATTCAAAGAGGTATGGAATCAAATCACCCACAGTTTCCTGCCCACATGCTCTACCTGCCCGTACGACAAACCGACATCAACACTATCACGGTGGATATAAGAGATGACACGGGACGACCGGTGGCATTCGAACGCGGGAAAGTGGTGCTGACACTTCATTTTCGACAAGCACGTGCTCCCCACTTTGCATAATGAAAGTACCTTACGAGTGCGATGCACGCAGCTATATAGACTATTATGCCCAACAGGCCGGGGGTGGCTTTCCGGTTTTTAGTGGTGCACGCATGCAACGTGGACATGGACTGGGGAACATACTCGGGAGCATCGTCAAAACGTTCCTGCCCTTGGTGACGCGTGGGGTGAAAGCAATCGGCAAACAAGCGGTACGCAGTGGACTGCAAGTGGCCGGTGATGTCTCGGGGGGTACGGCACCCAAAGAAGCCTTGAAACGGCGGGCCAAAGAAGCGGGAGGCGTCTTGGTGGCCAAAGCACAACGCACCGTAGGGAATAAAAGAGCTGCCCCACCGAGACCACGCACCAGTCGACGACCGACCCAGCGACGACGCACATCGAAGACCCAGGATATATTTTCTTAAACATGTCATTGATCCACACAGAGTCCTGTCCCTCCACCAACAGTGAATTTGATTTGTGGACCGTGCCGCCCACACAGACCAGTGCCGAACAAGGATTATGGGTGGAGCATCTCCCGCTCTCCAGCATCAACGAAACAGAGCCCATCGAGTTCACCATCAGTAATGCGGATACGGCCTATGTGGATTTAGCCCATACATACTTGTATGTGAAAGCCAAGGTGGTCAATGGGGATGGCTCCAGAATCATCCAAGCTGCAACGGTGGGCCCGACGAATCTCTGGTTGCACCCGATGTTTCAACAGGTGGATATTTTTCTCAGCGACAAACTCATCAGTGACTCGACCAACACGTACCCCTATCGAGCCTACATCGAGACACTGTTGTCGTATGGCCGAGAGGCTTAAAAATCTCAGCTGACAGTCGCTTTATTCTACCAGGACACAACCGAGCACATGGACACGGTGGACAATGTGGGATATAACAAACGGAAGGCTTTCACTGCGAACGGTGCCTCGGTGGATCTCATGGGTCGACTACACGCAGACATGTTCATGCAAGACCGGTACCTCTTGAACAAGATCCCCATCAAAATCCGACTGATACAGGCGCCTCCGACCTTCGCATTGATGGCCACTAACGTAGATGGGCATGCAGCTGACTATAAGATTGTCATCTTAGACGCAGTCCTGTATGTCCGAAAAGTGAAACCGAATCCAGCCGTTCAATTGGGACACATGGAAGCCTTGGAAACAAAACCAGCCCAGTACCCTATCCGACGTGTACAAACCAAAGTGTTCTCTGTGCCTGCTGGAAATATGGGCGCCAACAAAGAAAACCTGTTCCTGGGGGAACTACCCAAGCGATTGATCCTGGCCTGTGTGGAAAATACCGGTTTCAGCGGAGCCTACCCAGAGAATCCGTTTGACTTTAAACATTTCGGCATCAATTTTGTGGCCCTGCATGTGGATGGACAACAGGTCCCAGCCACGGGCTTAACACCGAATTTTGGGCGCAGAAATTTCATTCGAGCCTATCAGAGCCAGAGCCACCGGTCAAATCAACCAGGACGAAGGGAATTTGATCAGTCGGGAGGACTACGCGAACGGATACACGTTGTTCTGTTTCGATCTGACCCCTACCTTAGGGAACGACCATTAGCTGGCCCTGGCCAAGCAAGGCAATTTACGGTTGGAAATCAACTTTGCACGAGCCCTGGGGACCACCGTCAATGTGATCTGCTACGCCGAGTTTAACAACATCATTCAAGTGGACAAGGCGCGCAACGTCCTGTGTGACTTTTCCGCCTAACATGGATACAGACCAGATAACCACCGTGCTGGAGAATGACCCAGGGACACGTATGGTCTTTCAAGGGGTGTTCGCCCGAGATGTGTTCCCATTAGACCGTGTGTATCCTGCTGCATACGTTCTCAACACGGACCCGATGGATCGGCCCGGTGAACATTGGGTGGCCGTGTACTTGACAGAACAGCAGAGCGAATACTTTGACCCGTACGGCCTGCCACCCCTCCATCCCGATTTAACAGACTTCATGGATGAAGGCACAGAGACGTGGTGTTGGAACAGTCAAACGTTGCAAAGCCTGACCAGTAGCATGTGCGGACAATATTGCTTGTTTTACCTGTACCATCGATGCCGGGGAAGGACCGTATCTACCATCGTACAGATGTTTGACGAGTACCCCAAGGCCGAGGACCGCGATGTACTCGTATATGACTGGGCCGCCCATCATTTCAATGTACAAGCCCCGTTCTGGGCTTAAGTTCTTTCAATGTACACACGCCCGCTGTTCTGGGCTTAAGTTTACAAGCCCCCTGTTCTGGGCTTCAGTTCTTTCAATGTGCAAGCCCCTTGTTCTGGGCTTCAGTTCTTTCAATGTACAAGCCCCTTGTTCTGGGCTTCAGTTTTCACGTGGTTGTTCTCACGTTGTTGTTGTTCACTGAATAAAAAAATGAGATCTCACCAAAAAACCCTGTCTTATGTGTTTTCTATATGAGCATAATGCATGAAACTGGCTTTGAACACCGTATTAGCCAATCAGTGGCCTAGAATGGAGCCAAAGCTAACCCATCCATGTCCAGAAAACATTACCCGGGTGTACAACAACCCGGATGTAGGCGCGGACGTAGGCGAAAGCATCCCAGTACCCGGATGTAGGCGCAGACGTGAGCGAAATTCTAGTACCCGTCCATTAGTTCTTTTATCGATCGCTCATTGGCTCTTTTTCTCGACCGCTGATTGGTCCAAATGGAACTGCCCATCCTTCCCAGGTTAATTTACAATCCCCTTTTGGGGTTCAAGCTCTGTATGTCGATGCCGCAACATTGTCTCCGAACCTTGCCGAAAGGGAGACCTTGGACCTTTTGACCTGGATGTGACCTTTGACCTTTTGACCCGACATTCACCCGCGCACTGCCGGTGATGACGCGCGCGCGCGCTGCGGCCGGGGCGGGCCGGGCCGGGCCGGGAAAAACCCCGGAGGTTGAACATCCGGACGTCTAAGAGAACATTGGAACTCTTCTGGGTTTGGAGGTGAAACCCGGAAGTGACTTCACAACCCACGTGACCTGCGCAGCAGAATGGAAACGACACCCTAGTCTAGCCCCCTCACATAGGCTTCACATGGATACCTCACTCGATCCCATCGGCCCACTAGTGGCCCACCTAGACCCCAAAACGTCTATTTCCATACCCTTTGTCCACTGCTCATGCGCAGAGTGACGATATTTCAACCCCGCACTCACCCCATCAGATGCCCCCCTCACATAGGCTTCACATTGATACCTCACTCGATCCAATCGGCCCACTAGTGGCTCCTCTAGATCCCAAAACGTCTATTTCCATACACTTTGTCTATTGCGCATGCGCAGAATGACGATATTCCTACCCCACATCCATCCCATCAGTTGCCCCCTCACATAGGCTTCACATTGATGCCTCACTCGACCCCATCGGGCCATCAGTGGCCCACCTAGATCCCAAAATGTCCACCCCGTATGGACCTATACACCCATAGCCATGCAGTATAGGCCTATGGGCCTACCCAGGCCTCGGTGACTTTTTCCAAAAATTTCACCGTTTCGCTCCGGGACCCTTCCCATCGTGTTCTAAATGACGAGACGAGAAAAACAAATCCAAGCAACCCATATCACAATGAACGTGTGTGAATTTCCCAGGTTGGACCTATACCCCCCATGGCCAGCCTATGGGCCTATATACAGACCTCGGTGACTTTTCCCCAAAATTTCACCGATTCGCTCCGGGACCCTTCCCATTGTCATTTTCTTGGCGCATGCGCAGAATGACGATATTCCGACCCCACATCCACCCAGTGGGATGCCCCCTCACATAGGCTTCACATTGATACCTCACTCGACCCCATCGGTCCATTAGGGACCCACCTAGACCCCAAAACGTCTATTTCCATACCCTTGGTCTACCGCGCATGCGCAGAATGACGATATTTCAACCCCACACCCACCCCATCAGATGCCCCTTCACGAATGCTTCACATTGATATCTCATACAACCCAATCGGTACACTAGGGACCCCTCTCGCCCCTGAAGATTGCCGGAGATTGCCGGAGAATTTGATCACCCACGACATTGTGGGAAAAACCCATACATTAACATTGGAAGTCACTTGGTTGACATGGGACTACTTTCTGTTCGCGGAGTAATACAAAGGTTACAGGTTGCCGGAACTACTTTTGACCTCCACGTGACCTCCACAAACCTCCACGCCACCTAGCGCCACAGAGGTGAAAGGCAATGTGGCGTCCCCTATACCTTTAACTTGGAAACAGCGCCCCCGGGTGGATGCAATAGTTACCTCCCCCGGCAAAATAAGGCAGGATATGCCGTCTCCCTACTACTATGATCTATTGTTAACCGCTTGGGATTATGTCAGGCTTCCAACGTATTATTACATGCATTGGCACTGATGTCTGTCGGTATCTCCACGATTTTGAGCTCGAAACTTCAATATATGTCATAGAAAATCCACATTCCTGCCATCTGGCCTGTCTGTGTTAGAATACCGTATGAGGACATAAGCCGGTCTAATACGCTAACGGGTTTTATAATTTCAACTTACTCCTTTCTACAAAAAAAAAACTCGTGCCAAAATATCCATCAATCCCATTCAATATTATTTTCTTTGGGAAAGTGAACTAATATGAATAACGAATAATCTGCAGGGTAACGGTTTCTTGATAAGCCAATTATATTAGTTATTGATGTGAGAAAACAAACGGCATTCTCTTCCCCGCCAGAATATATAAAATCGTAAGCCGCAATAGAGGGAAGTATAAACTAATCGATCACATTTATATGCGGCACGTTGTGGCGACTCTTCTGTAACTAATTTGACGATACCAGTATTGTGATGTAGTGGCGGCCTGATAGAAGTTTGGAAGTTTTTTTTTATTTCACAAGAAGGTAGACCGGCATATACATGGGTCACGTTAACTTATCCCTTCATTCCATACAGTCTTAAGTTATTGGGGCTGATAGTATTCTGTGAATGAAATGAGCGAGAGCGTGGACAGACATTGTAACTGACATTCGGACAATGCGGACAATACTCTAGAGCGCCGTATCCATTTTCGACATAATCAGGTCGGTTTACTAGTATTGATATATACTGCTTCCAATAGTACATTTTACATTGAACATTGTTCTTTCATTCAACATACGCATAAACTGGAATATTCAGAAATTTGTAGAACAAAACTTGTAACAGTTATATACTATGAATGTATATTCTGTCTTATTATAATGCATAGAGCATTACCATCCTGTCATCAGTCGACTATTGTTAGTAAGTATTTCATTTCTTCAGTATTCAACATCCATCTTGTATGACCCACTTACGTGTGAATCATGTCCATCCAGCTAAATAGCTGATTAAACCAATACTGGGTAGATATCAGATAATTTGACTCGAGCCAAACAGTTGAGGAACTCCCGAGGAAATTCAAAGTCTGTCGCCATTTGGTCCTAGCTCAATTTATTAGATCAAAACAGATTTAGACATTTGCCTCACGATTCAAGTACCTTTGAAGATAATGTCAAACGAAAAAAAAACAACACATTGATTGTGGCGGAACAGGCATTTGTATGTTGTTATCCGGTGCTTCACAATCTTGCGATTTCGTACGATTTCTTCTGAACAGCCACTATACAACAGCACTGGAGTGTTGTATGGGGACAATTACAATGTTATTCAAGCGTGAGTGCAGTTTGTTACACACGTCAATATGCAGAAAAACTGCTGAGCTTAGCAATACACACTAACACACGCTACGGCACAGAGAGTAGTATGTAGTTACTCAGTTATTAAACATTTATTCAGTAACTGTTTTGGGTTTTATACCAAGTCGAGGAGAGGCATTCGTGTAGCAATCGAACACCCGCTCGAGAGTAAATAACTATAGATTTAAGACAAAAACATATTCCTATTCTTATTTGAACTCTGATATATACATGCTATGCTCTGGATTTTTTTTTACTGTAAATTTTTGTTTGAAGAAAACGATCGTTTATTGAATCAGTACCCATTTCTATCCTCCATTTGAGCCAAAACATGCCGTCCATCATTTCGAGTTATACTGATCACTGCTGGGATTGAAAGATTCGACAACGCTTAGCTCGCAGATTGTCTTTTCATCTCATCACCAACGTCTTGTCAATGTTTTGTCTCTGCGGGATAATTGTACACTGGTTATATTAGGGCTTCAGAATTGTAGATGTTATGGTTGAAGCTTTTGTTAATTTCCAATATATAAGAGTATTTCGCATATCCAAAGAGCGCCACAGTTTTCCAAAAGCAAATGCTATTCAAGAATTGTCTTTTTAATCAGAATTTTGTCTGTCAGACACATATCTGGTTCTTAAAGGTGAAACGCAAGGGATTTAAGTTTCCAAATTCTGGTCATGATTTGATTCAATGGATAGTAAAAGATCAGCGTTAAAATTCAAATTAGAAGACAACGGAAAATCGGTGAACGATGGCCTTTTCTCTACAACATGCACCCCTTACGCCCCTTAATTTTAGCGCTCTTTTCAGATGAAAAATATGACGTCAGCTAGGCTCAATATCCGAAACCTATATGAAAAACATATGGGGTCTATATTCGGAGACGTCGTCGAATGCACCAGGTCACGCGCTGTTCATGTCCATAGAACGGACGACGTCGTCGCTGCGGAAGCGTTACCTTTTCTCGTTAGGTCATACTTCACGATAGCTTGTTGTTGAGTCAAATTTCAGCGCATCACAGCATAATTACGTGGATCTCTTCTACTGCAAGTGTCGGGTTGCTTATTATGTAAGTATTCAAACGAACTTGTATACGACCAATCCGAGAAATATTTGTGTATGTAGAAAATTTATTATTTCAAAACTGGCAACCCGCGTTTTATCAAATGTCGATATTCCGTGACTTTTAACCATTCAGATAGCATGAATATGGATAATAGTTTCCTCTCCGGAAAGGCAACGTGGTCTGTTTCTTCGTGAGAATCCCAACAACCAACTGATGAGGTTTTGAAGAAAAAAACATGAGCAAATCCTTGCGATATTTGTGTCCTGTCCGTCATTTAATACTCAACCGTCGTCTATCATAAACATAAACATAGGCAAATTGCCTGCGACAATGAAGCGGTCAACAGTTTCCATTGATGCCGGCAATAAAATGAAATAAAATAGGTTTTACCCAATTTTCAATACAGAAAAGCAAAAATGTTAAAGAAATATGACGAAAACATCAGTTTTCTGATATGCCACATGGCCGCCATTTTGAATTTACCCATGATCCTCTGCTCGGGGGTGGGGGGGATGGTCATGCAAATAGGCTCAATATGAGCCCAATGTGATAGTCTAGAAAGTCACAGATTTTCAGCTCTCATTTTTTTGTCATTCCGGAGATAAGAGCAAAAAACATCGGGGGGGGGGAGGGGAAGGGTGTGAAAAGAGTCCCCCCGCCCAGGCCAGGCAGGGCTAGAGGGCGGTGGTGGGGTTTTTCTTCGTTCATATTTTTGTCAAAACATATAGAAAGTGTATTTTCTCTTAACTTTCACGGTAAATGAACATCGTGGAAATACAGAATAAAACTAAATAGATTTGTGACGTATTAATTTATATCATATCAACCATGATATCATCCTGTGATCATTGAAACCCTGAAAACATGTTCCAAACGAGGCACTAACACTTGCTTATATGTATTTTTCCTGTATCCCTGTATTGTGCTGAACTGTTGACGTGTACTGGGCTCACGGTTTATTGTGCTATTCGATAATTGTATAATAATATGCTTTCTATTGGAGATGATATTGGATAACATTCTAGATAATCAATACACCCACGATCAATTCCCACCTGCAAACATAGGCTGTATATCTTCAGTTGAAGAACCCCCTTAGGAACTAAAATAGATGCACATGCCAAACGTTCTATATGGATATAAAACATGGCGACCACATGTCTTATGAGAAGTAATCTGCTGTTGTAAAACACGTTTGGCTTCCTCGTTAGCGGTACCGACGAGCGAATTCCTAACGACCGAATCAGGTTTACTCAATCCGTGTTTAGTAACACATCTTGTATACCCAATTTATATTATAAAATAATCATCATAATTAGTTATTGTTCGACTATAGCATCCAGACAAGTGGTGATCGGCTCTTCGATTCATTTGTAGTACTTTTAACAAGCGCTTTAGCGTTCATCGTTTCCAGACTCGATTTGCTTCTATTGTACAACAGAGAAACAATCTGATCAATCGGCAGACGTAGCCGATTTCCCATCAATTATTTCTATTTTCAGCAATAAGACTGTTCATCACGTCAGCTAAAAATAAAACTTATTCTATGATTTTCTGTCAGTATCATTGTTTCTTTTCTTTATATTTTTCATTTCACACCCGTCCTTCTTTCGCATATACATGTACTGGATTGAATGAAACTTTAAACAGAAAACATGTCTCAGTATGAATTAGCGACCGTCATATTCCGCACACCGAGAATAATTAGACAAACAAGCTCCTATATCCAGATATATAACGCTGTTATATCATAAGCACCGAGTAACTTCCAGTTACATTACGCATCGCTGCACAAGTTTGAAATCCTGGACGATCTGACTATAATGTTAGTCCCCGTCTCTGTCCGCTCGTTTGTCAGATCTCATATTACAGCTTCATTATTGGTCGAAATGTCATGCAACTTCGCCAGGACAGTATTGGGTCAATGAAAGACGTCATAGCTATTGAGTTAGGCAAACTGATATGTATGTCCCCAGTGAACAGGGAAGATAAAATATACATATGAATAGTGAAAACGTTTATATTCTATCAGTCCCATCAGTAGTATAGAAACGCTATAGAGACGTACCTTGACCTGCTTCCGTGTGGAAATCACGTGTAGGTCACGTGATCAGAGTATGATGCAACACCAAAGGTCAATGAGCGTCAATATGCACTGTGATGGATGTATAGTAAGCGTAAAAGCTACTGCATTGACCTTTGACCTCTGAGTGTACTTTATCCCATGATGCAACACCAAAGGTCAGTGAGCGTCTATATGCTCTGTATCTGCGGTTTTGCCGTTGGGACAATGACGCGCAGGTTTATGACGTCACTTCCGGTAGGCGTGAATCGGGCGTGACCTGGGTATGGTTGACCTATGTCCGGGTTCTTGAGGGGGAAAAATGCATGAACTGACCTGTATTCCGTCCATCTTTACATCCGGGTTAGACATCGGGGTCCTTGGTTTGGGATTGTATGATAGGCATGTACTGACTTGTATTTTTCTATCCAGTCCATCATCCGAGTCCTTGCGACCTTGTTCACTATAGTTCAAGGTTATTTGAATGATAGGAATGCATGTACGGACAGGTATACTCTCATTTCATCCATCGTCGGGGTTTTTAGTATAGACCATGATGCAACACCAAAGGTCAATGAGTGCACTTGAGCATGTACTGACCAGTATCCTCTCATTCCGTCCATCATCCCGTCCATTGGGACTTCTGCGCAAGTGTGACGTCACAGCATATGGACTCACATTTAGTAGTATAAACGCGCATTTCGAGCCCTATTGATCTTGCGGCGCAATGCGCAGAGGATAGTTTAGTAGCAGTATGTTGACTCACATTTAGTAGTATAAAAGCGCATTTTGAGCCCTATTGGCCTTGCGTCGCAATGCGCAGAGGATAGTAGAGTAACAGTATATTGACACATTTAGTAGTGTAAAAGTGCATTTTGAACCCTATTAACCTTGCAGGGTAATGCGCGGAAGGGAAGTAACGTGGCGGTCACAGATTATAGCAACAGTATAATGACACACATTTAGTAGTATAAATGCGCATTTCGAGCCCTATTGAACTTGCGGCACAATGCGTAGAGGATAGTATAGTAACAGTATATTCACTGTGAATCGGTCTGTCTCCGCGGTTTAGTAGCCCCAAATACGCGGGAAGCTGGATGTCGATCCACCATAGTATGCGTGGGTGATTTGTACTGATCTTCAACATCCGGAGCCTTTTCAACATCCGGGTACCCTGGTTTTACATCCGGGTCCTCTTCAACATCCGGGTTGTTACATCCGGGGACCGTGGAACACGCGATGAGTGTGTGAGTGAGTGAGTGAGTGAGTGAGTGAGTGAGTGAGGCGTGCCCAACGCCCGTGAGGCGTGTCCAGCGCCCGTCTTCATGCATGGACGCACTAACGATGGTGAGTGAGTGAGTGGGTGGTCATATAAGGTCGTTTAGGAGTAGCATAGAAAGCAGAAATTCTGGGGCCCCGAGCTCCCGCCTGCCCCATTCCCGAGCTCCGAGCTTCCGACTATCTCATCCCCGAGCTCAGTGCTCTTGCATATAAACACGACATGCATCGGTGAAAGCCTCATCACGATGGTGAGTGAGTGAGTGAGTGAGTGAGTGAATGAGTGAGTGAGGCGTACCCAACGCCGGTGAGGCGTGCCCAACGCCCGTCCTACCGCATGGAAGTACTAACGATGGTGAGTGAGTGAGTGAGTGAGGGAGTGAAGCGTGCCCAACGCCCGTGAGGCGTGCCCAGTGCCCGCCAACGCCAAGTTCAACGCTTCAACGCCCTTGTAAATTATCCCAAAAGCTCTGATTTTCATGGAATTGTCACTAATTCATTGGAAATGCACTGACGCCCGTCAACGCCCGTCGTTGCGCCTAGCATAACGTCTTGACGCCATGATATAGACCGGAAAGAGAATAACAACGAGGATGACAGATGAGAGAACAACAACAACAAAAACAACAAGTTTTCATATAGTTTATTCTCCCCAATATTACATCATACTCACGCTGGGGGAGCCGCGTTGGGCATGTTTACAATTTAAGAAGACTGCATGGCGGTTTTCCTGATGCAGGGGCGCATTTGGTTGTATGCCTGCTGTAAGTTATCCTGTCCGGCGTCCTCGATCGCTGCTGCGTGAGTATTGACAGCTGCTCTCACAATAGGACCCCAGAAGGTAGATTCTGCCTCACTTTCCTGGGATGTAGGCTGACTATCTGAGGTCAAGCTCTCCGTATCACTAGATAGACTCTCAGCAATCTCTGTTTCGGTATCAGTTGATTTACTCCCATCAGTCTCATCATTATCGGCTTCTTGTGCCTCGGAGTCACTCAGACCATGTATAAGCCATGTTGACGGTTGAACGTTTATTGTGCGTGTTTGAGGTATACACTTGCTTTTATAGACAATGCTTAGCTTAACGCTTCAACGCCCTGGTGAACTAGTTCAGAAGCTCTGATTTTCATGGAATTGCCACCAATACATCGAAACGCCCGTCAACGCACGTCGTTACGCCTTAACGCTCGTCTCAATTCCTTAGCGCCATATCTTTACGCCTTAATGCCCGTCTTAGCGCCTTAACGAGCGATAAAGGGGCATTGGAGGACGATTAAGCTTTGAACTCTGGGTGCACTTTTGTTCACGTGACCGGAAGTGACCTTTGACTACGTGACGGGAAGTGACCGTAGACCCTGCGATGCTCGGAAGTGACGTCATCGTACACAGACGCACACACACACACCTGATGCATCCTGTACCCTACAGCCCGAAGGACATAGGGTACACCAGGTTGCGGGTGTCAAAGGTCACTTCCGGTCACGTGGTCAAAGGTCACCTCCGGTCACGTGACCAAAAGTGCACTCAGAGCCCAGAGGCTAATCGTCTTCCAAATCCCCTTTAGGAACCAAAAATTGTTCCGTTTTTCGTCTTTAAATCTGTATTTTTTTCCGAAATCGAGATTTTCAAAGGTGAGAACGAATGGAGATTTTTTACAGAAAACTCGAAAGATTCGCCAAGTCGGTTTTCTATTGTTATTTTGATCGGTTTTCATTCGAGAGAAATTTCTCGAATGAAAAACGATATCGAGAATCAGTCGAGAAACCTTCGAGAATTTTCCCTGTGGAGAAAAAAACGATTAAAAACCGATGGAAGTAGTGCCGCTATTGACTCCGCCTAGCCTTGTACCCTAACTATCCGTCACATTGCTTACCTGTACATGTAAACTACGGAACCAGACTCGGAAGTCTCGTTCAGCCTCGCGATTATAATCTTTGCGAAGTTTAGCGTGAGGGGGCTAAAAGCAATACATTACAAACATATAAGACATTATAAGACCATTTAGGTTATTAAAATGGTCAGTTTTGTCCAGATGGTCGTCAAATATCATGTAACGGTATGTGTTTATTCCTCATGACGTGTATGGAGTACACATTATTCCTTCGCGGAAGATCAGAACAGTCCAGATAGTAATCGTTTAATGTCGGCAAAATTGGACTTCCACTGTAGAATTAACACTCTTTGTCCTTTCTACATGACTTACTGTCGTAACTTAAACACGTAAAATGATTTCATTTTCGATTATTTCATATAAATATAAAAGATAAACTGCTGGCGATAGCATGTACAGTATTACCGTATATGCTGCTATGGCTCGTACGGGGAAGTCAGATGTTCAACTTCCAGCTAATCCGAACTGATCTGCCTACGTCGAATAATTTGGTAAACAGATCGTTGCCAATGAAGATGTGATATTCAACTCCTACTTAGTTCTCTAAAATAACAACGGACATAATATGTTAGTTTTTCATTCTAAAGCGCCGGCAATGGTTCAGTTTTATCCTGATCTACACTTTATAGCGCAATCATGTAAATCCGCGTAAACAGGTGTTAACCTGATAATGACGTCATTGTATTCATTCGCCTCTCGATGGTTTCGCGATATTCTCTCGACGCTTTCTCGATCCAAATTTCTCGACATTCTCTCCATCGAAAAGAAAACCGATTCATTCTCGATGGGCCAAAAAGAACGAATAAAAATCGATGTCGAGAAAATCAACCGAGAATCTGAAAAACATTTGGGTTATTCCATTTTATTTTCTCGACATTCTCTCGATGAATTCCCGATAGAATCGAGATTTATTCGAGAAAACCAAAGAAAATTCACGATTGAAGGAAAAACGATAAATGGAGAAGCTTCCGTGTCGCTCGTTAAGGCGCTAAGACGGGCGTTAAGGCGTGAAGATAGGGCGTTAAGGCATTGAGACGGGCATTAAGGCGTAACGACGGGCGTTGACGGGCGTCACTGCATTTCGATGTATTGGTGGCAATTCCATGAAAATCAGAGCTTCTGAGCTAGTTCACCAGGGCGTTGAAGCGTTAAGCTAAGCGTTGACGGGCGTTACTGTCTATAAAAGCAAGTGTATTCCTAAAACAAGCACAATCGACGTTCAACCGTCAACATGGCGTATATTTGCTTTGAGTGCGAACGCACGTTCACCAGACGTTACGATATGATGCGACCGACAGATACTGAAACAGAGATTGCTGAGAGTCTATCTAGTGATACGGTGAGCTTGACCTCATATAGACAGCCTACATCACAGGAAAGTCAGGTAGAACCTACCTTCTGGGATCGTATTGTGAGAGCAGCTATCAATACTGACGCTGCAGCGATCGAGGACGCCGGACAGGATAACTTACAACAGGGGTACAACCAAATGCGCCCCTGCATCAGGGAAACAGCCATGGCGATCTATGAACAGTATACCTTACTACCGCTTGAAATGAAAGGCGACTCTACGCACTGGTCTATCATGAAGACCAAGCGTCACTTGGAAGAGGATATGGGGTTACCACCCACCGAGGCCCTGGAAAATGCGATCAGAATGCGCAAACAGCTGTTTCGGAACATGCTGCACGAACAATATCCTGAACTGCTCGACGATGCTTAGGTCACACCGAGCAAAGATGGAACTCTCGGAAAGGACGCCTTCTGATTGGACAAGAGCAGCCGAGAATACATCTAACGGGCAAAAACGAATAAGACAGATACAGCGCCAAATGGCTGCCTCTGATTGGACAAGAGTCTTCTTGAATTGTAAACATACCCAACGCGGCTCCCCCAGCGTAGGTATGATGTGACATTGGGTAGAATAAACTATATAAAAACTTGTTGTTGTTGTTGTTCTCTCATCTGTCATCCTTGTTGTTGTTGTTCTCTGTCCGGTCTATATCATGGCGTCAAGTCGTTATGTTAGGGCGTTAAAGCGCAGCGACGGGCGTTGACGGGCTTCTGTGCATTGCCAATGAATTAGTGACAATTCCATGAAAATCAGAGCTTTTGGGCTAATTCACCAGGGCGTTGAAGCGTTGGGCTTGGCGGGCGTTGAGCACGCCTCACCCACTCACTCACTCACGCACTCACTCACTCACTCACTCACTCACTCACGCACGCAAGCACGCACGCACGCACGCACTCACGTACTCACTCACTCACTCACTCACTCACTCACTTACTCGCTCGCTCACTCGCTCACTCACTCACTCTCACTTGCTCACGGTCGTTAGTGCGTCCATGCGTTAAGACGGACGTTGGGCACGCCTCACGGGCATTGGGCATGCCTCACTCACTCACATACTCACTTACTCACTCACTCACTCACCATCGTGATGGAGCTTTTACAGATGCATGTCGTGTTTATATGCAATAGCTCGGATCTCGGGAATGAGGTAGTCGGGGGCTCGGAGCTCGGGGATCACTCACTCACATACTCACTCACTCACTCACTCATTCACTCAGCATCATCAGTGCGTCCATACGTTAAGACGGGAGTTGGGCACGCCTCACGGGCGTTGGGAACGCCTCACTCACTCACTCATTCACTCACTCATCGCGTGTTGCACGGTCCCCGTATGTAACAACCCGGATGTTGAAGAGGACCCGTGTGTAAAACCGAGGTACCCGGATGTTGAAAAGGCCCGGGATGTTGGTCAGTACAAATCATTCGCGCATAGTATAGTGGATCGAACCCCGGCTCCCCGCGTTTTTGGGACTACTAAACCGCGCAGGCAGACCCCATCAGAGTCAATATACTGTTACTATACTATCCTCTGCGCATTGCGCCGCAAGGTCAATAGGGTCCGAAATGCGCTGTTATACTACTAAATGCGAGGCAATATACTGTTACTATACTATCCTCTGTGCATTGCGTCGCAAGGTCAATAGGGTTCGAAATGCACTTTTATACACCTAAATGTGAGTCAATATATTGTTGCTATACTATCCTCTGCGCATTGCGCCACAAGGTCAATAGGGCTCGAAATGCGCTTCTATTCTACAAAATGTGAGTCAATATACTGTTACTATACTCTGTGACCGCCACGTGACCTCCCTTAAGCGCATTGCGCCGCAAGGTCAATAGGGTTCGAAATGCACTTCTATACTATTAAATATGAGTCAATATGCTGTGACGTCACACTTGCGCAGAAGTCCCAATGGACGGGATGATGGATGGGACGAGAGGATACAGGTTTGTACATGTTCAAGTGCACTCATTGAATCTCATTGACCTTTGGTGTTGCATCATGTTCTATACTAAAAACTCCGATGATGGATGGAATGAGACGATACAGGTCCATACATGCATTCCTATCATTCAAATGACCTTGAGCTATAGTGATCACGTGAAGGACCCGGAATGGAAAAACCTCAGATACGAGTCAGTACATGCATTCAACCAGTTAAACACATGGAAAAACACCAAAGGATCCGGATGGACAAGTACCCGGCTGTAAAACAAGGTCACAAGGGCCCTGATGAATGGAAAAACTTGAGATACAAGTCAGTACATGCATTCAATGACTGTAACACTTCCCACCGAAGGACCGACAAGTCCCCGTCTGTAAAACAAGGTTACAAGGACCCAAGCGATGGACTGGATTGAAAAATACAAGTCAGTACATACCTATCATACGATCCCAGACCAAGGACCCGGATGTCTAACCCGGATGTAAAGATGGACGGAATACAGGTCAGTACATGCATTTTTCCCCTCAAGAACCTGGATGTAGGTCACGCCCGATTCACCCCTACCGGAAGTGACGTCAAACACCTGCGCACAAGTTCCAATGGAAAAACCCCAGATACAGGGCATATTGACTCCCATTGACATTTGGTGTTGCGCCATGGGATAAAGTACACTCAGAGGTCAAAGGTCAATGCAGTAGCTTTTACGCGTACTATACATCCATCACAGTGCATATTGACGCTCATTGACCTTTGGTGTTGCATCATCTTCTGATCACGTGACCTCCACGTGATCTCCACACGAAAGTATTTCAAGGTACGTCTATATAGCCTTTCTATAATATTCCTATCGCAAAGCATTAAGAATGGTGTCAGCGGCGATGCCAGGATGGGGGTAGGATGAAGAATCTAAAGCGCATCTAATGCCCAATAGGGATGTGAGTTCACCAGTGGTGAGCTAAATGACCAGGACATCAGTCTCCCATTGGAGGGCCGGAAACTTTATTTTTACGCAGTGACATAAAAGCGAGAAAACGTCATTCAGGCAGTTTACCGCCCACTGGGGCCGGGCAAATGAAATCTACATTTACATACTGAAACATGTTCAAGTTTATTTTGTCGTCATTGAAAGATGTCCAGGACTATACCGAAGTAGCTCACGGGCGATCAACAAGGTAAATTCCGGGTCTTCACGACTTATCCTGTTTGTGCCCTTATCTGGTATTAGTGGTTGTCATAGACATATGAACTGATCGTTACTCACGGTACCTGTTATCGCTCCCTTCGCAATAACGTGTTTGGCTATCCGTTATTTTGTTAACATTCATAGCTAAGAATATTATCGATGCATATATAAGGGAAGTCAAATACCAAGATTCAGTATTCAGCAGTTCTCAAGCATCAGGTCCAGGGTCAACACTAAACTGTTCAAATAGTTCAATATTCCTAAGTCAACTGTGTACTTTACCAAGAGAGCCAATGTTGCTGAACATAATTCATTTGCATTAACGAAAATTGTCGATGGCTACTGCTCATTTATTGCTTGATCGAGTGAAGTTAACACCAAGAGAGCTGATCTGTGGTTAACCGCTTGGGAGTTTTCATCGAGTTTCCAATGTCATATTACACATATTGACACTAAAGGCTGCCAGCATCTTCTCGCTGAGACATGAATTTCACTTATAACTTCATCTATTTTTTGTTATCCTTAGACTGACATCTTCTCAAGTTTTAGAACAAATAGAGAGACTAATATTATAGTAATGTCAGTATTCACCAGATCGAAGCGAGATGAAACGAGAAGCTTTAGATTGTCGGTTACCCCAAATTATCCGGTCAATCAAACTTGTTTGTCTTTTGAATCAACACACGTCTATCTTTGATCCAGATTCCCTGCTCTCATGAAAAAAAAGTCGCAATGCCTTCTAATTAAACTTAACTGTAACGTTGGGGAAAAAATTATATTGCCAATTATGTAAAGTCAAGTTCGTCCTTGGTAAGCCATCCGACGAGTCCACAGCATAAACCCGTGACAAATGCCCCAAGTAAATATTTATTGAAACAGCCTCGATTTTGGCACTAGCAAATTTAAATTAATCCACATGGAAACTTATTCATGATAACATCTGCAACATCATGTCATTGCGTTTTTTACATGTGTAGTTCACAAACGACGTTTGTGCCTACCGAGAAGCGTCCGTCTATTCCTTTATTCATCCCCTTTCACGACAGATATTTATAAACAAACATCACGCCGTGCCCGTATGGACCTAAGAATAACAAACCATTTGCATAAATAGAGGTTAATTCACGTTTTTTTGTATTACCTCTTCACAGAAATAAACTGAGGAGACTCGAAATGATTTCAGAGTTTAACCCTTTCTGTATGGGCGATTTGAGATGCACCTTGGGCTTACAGACCGCTGTACAGACCTTTTGGTCTTTGATATATGTTGGCATTTGTGGAAAGTTGATGCTGGGTCGACATTGGACCTTACAGAGTAGTCATTTGTGTTAAATTCCGTCATTTTTATTTGACGACGATACAGCCTACCAATCTCCATTGTACGAGTTGTTACAGCGAAACAGCTCACCAATTACTAATATACGAGTTGTCAGAGCATTTCCATCATAGCTCTATAGATTTGTATCTAATACCGCTTATACCGGCGCTAAGGGTCGTGTGGTCATATCATCCAAGTTGCCACATGAACAGGTACAAAAAAGCGTACCTGAGATACAACACATATCACGAATCGTTAGATTCTTGGTGTGTGAATTAGAATAGGTTAACCGGAAGACTATTCTGTGAAGTCATGTGGCTCTGTCAATATGTCTGCATCTCTTCCCACTTCCCTTATATGTGTTGTAATTTTTCACCTGTATATGGCGAGATTCTGCTGGTGGACGTTTCGTCCCCGAGGCCCACCCCCCTGTACAGACCTTTATGTCTTTGATATATGCTGGCATTTGCGGGAAGTTGATACTGGTTCGACATCGGTCCTTACAGACTAGTCTTTTGTGTTAAATTGCGTCATTTTCATCTGACGACGATACAGCTCACCAATCCCCAGTGTACGAGTTGTCACAGCGAAACAGCTCACCAATTACCAATATACGAGTTGTCAGAGCATTTCCATCATAGCTCTCTAGATTTGTATCTGGTACCGATTATGCCGGTGCTAGGGGCCGTGTGGTCATATCATCCAAGTTGCAACATGAACAGGTACAATAAAAGCGTTCCTTAGATGCAACACATACCACGAATCGTTAGATTCTTGGTATGTGCTTTAGAATATGTTAACCGGAAAACTAACCAGAAGACTATACTGTGAAATCATGTGGCTCTGTCAGTATGTCGGCACCTCTTCCCACTTCCCTTATATGTGTTGTAATTTCACACATCATGCTTGAATGAATACTCAACTTGATATGTGTCAGAAATCCTTTCACATTTTCCTTTTAAAATTGTTCAAAAAGTGAGAGAATCTTTATCACAGTAAATTTGGTTCATTCCGTGTAGAAAGTTTGGAAAATTTAATGAATAGTCAGCACTTTGGATATTGTTTTATCTGCAGGCTGCATTTAAACAGTAAACCACAGCATTAACATTTTCTTATATAATCAAGAGCGGCATTTTTTGTGCTTTAAATGTTAAGGTATACCTCTGAAAATCTATTTGCCGAACTGTGTTTTATCCCCCGTGGTTTGTCACATGGCGACAACGACATCACGATTCATAACATTCGTGGAATGTAGACTCATGTCGTCAAGATACAGTGCCATGTCTAAGCGGATCAAGATTTAAATCTCAATAATTCGTGAGACCCACCCACAATGTTGATTCTGATCGGGTGAATAGCTGTTGATTCTAGCGTGAACAGCCAGTATGGACTGATGCTGATGTTCGTTTTTCACCAATGCGAGTGTGTTTGCGATACGGATTTGATATTTTTGGAACATCATGATGTCTTGCCGGCATCATTGAAAACTGTTGACCGCTTCTCTCTTGCAGGAAACAAGCCTATGTTTATGTATACTATGCTTGTCTTTTTGAACTTGGTGCTAATACGGTTATATGGAATATGGTATAGGTCTTTGGATTATGGACGCGGATATTCTTTAATGGACGACGGCTGAATTATGAATGGCGGACCAGACGCTTGTAATTTGTAGTTGGAGCTATTTCACGGCGAAGAATGTCAAGGCTTGGATTCGACAATTGCCGTTAAATCTGATGATTGGGATAATATAAGTTATACCAGTGTCTTGCGTTGGTATACAGGCTGATATTTCGTCGAGAAGATAAATATTTTCACGAGCCCGAAGGGCGAGTGAAAATATTTATCTTCGAGACGAAATATCAGCCTGTATACCAACGCAAAACACTGGTATAACGAATTTATCACATTGAAGAGCTATTTTCCTGGTTGGTTTAACATATATCACCAACTCGAAAGAAAAACAGGCATAGAACTGAACGTTGAACAATGTACGGTTTTACAAGACATCGTGACACTGTGAACAAGCTGTGGTGACAAAGTGCCAAAAAATCACCAGTAACTTGGTCCCTTTTCCTACTGATCTTGTTTCGACGCAATCGATGATTTCAAGAAAATGTCCCCACTAGCGGTATTGTGCGTTCCGTTTTGGCACTAACCCATACTGCTGATTTTCCTTAATGTCACCAGTGTTATCGTTCCCTTAAACTGGTTATACTGGTGACGTTTGTAAAAATCAGCGTTTAGATGCCCCAAATGTGTTTCCGCTAGTGGTGACAAATAAAGAAATGACCGATTATATCTGGGCGGTTGATCTTTGATGTCAAGGCCCGAGGCAGTGGTAGAGATTAATGTTCGTGGGGCAGGATGGGTGTGTCTCTTATCCGTATTATCGGTGACGCGCAGACGACAGCGGGGTTTAACTATCCATATCTGCTGCTAATCACCAAATATGAGTGGAAATCAGCAAGAAGGGTTCGTAAGTACAGATACGGTCTGGATTGTATCTCATTTGCTGAGTAAAGCTGTGCTAAGACGAAATTATTTCATTTAACTTGAAATAGCAGCGCAAACCTGAGGTGGAGTACGGCATGGCCTACTGAATATTTACGACGTTTATAAATTGGCGGAGGGGGAAGAGATTCTTTCTGCCCAGTGGCAAAAGTAGGAGAATTAGAGAGGGGTGAGGAGGCGAGGTGGGAAGGGGTGACGGGAACGCGTTTCATTGTAGCCCATTATACCATCCAATCATGCTGAACTTATTTTATCAAGCATACGTTAAATTTATCTTTAGCCAATTTTCAAAATTCTAGGCCGGTACATACTCTTCAGATTTTGCTTTTCCAAGCGTAGTCGTTGTTTGATGTCTTTCAGTGATTCGGTGTCTATAACTATCAAGAACACACACACGCACAGTTACAACAAAAAATGGCTGAAGTGGGTTTGTCACAGTAATGTTGGTTTGGAGGTATTAATATTATGAGAGTCCTTTCCGTAATTAGAAAAAAAGTTCATTGCCATATATTACACCACCTTTCGCCCACTGCATTCCGCCACTGTTTTTCGTTAAATTTGTAACAATTACTATATAATGAACGGACCACGTATTCTCATTGAAACGGCCATTCGACGAGTCACGTGATGACCGAACAATTATTTTGTTTTTCATATCGCCTCACAATCACATCGGTGATACATCATTGTTGGGTACCAGGTACAAATATTTTTAATTTTCTTGATCATCTTAATGCACATTTCGATAAATTTCGTAATTTTGTTGATTATACATTGAGGAAGAGGTGTTCCAAATTTCGTTGAAATAGACGGCTCCTATCATATTATTTTCATTTTTCTTGTGTAATTTCGTACATGAAAGACAGCCCCCCCCCCGCTCACGCCTAATCGACACACAGCCACTCTGTTTCGTTCTGTTTTACCTGAATCTTCAAAAAATTATTGCGCATATATTAAGCAATGTGTCTGCCAAATTTTGTTGAAATAGACGGTTATCGTGAATTGTTATTTTAAGTCCCGGTATTAAACAAGACAAATCACCCCATATACCACCTCATCTTTTCAACCACAGAGGCAATTATGGTACAGAATATATTGCTTGGTTGCATGGTTGTTATCTCACAACTAAACCGACATTTGATGTACAAGTACATACATATTTCATATACACACTATCTACGCCTCATTTCTGTTAATATTTGCTATGGCGTCTTACTCACTGTCAGTTTGTAGCACTGTGTGTTTGTAGCGTATAAAACCTGAATGATGTTCATGGTTATTTATCCTGGACTGTGACAATCTATCACAAACACATGAATTATATTCCCATGAATAACTCTGAGTGTCATTGCTTCTTGTGGGCAGGATGTACACTACACAAAAAGGCGGATTTCACGTACTGGGGAAATGTATTGCTTATTAATGGGAGAGGCCACTGTTTGCACTTCTTTACATAGATGCCCTCTAGTGCGGATGTTTGTATTTCGTAGCGTATGACCCGTACATTGCAGCTTGGAGAGGCCAAGATGACAAATACATTTACGGGATATATATTATAGATATGACATCCTATATTTCATATACCCAAAATAGTATGGTCACAGGTATGGAATATTTAGTATCAAATTATATTCCATGCAGCAGGAAATGTAAAATAACCAATTATGGCAAGACTGCCTTAAATTTAATCAAATAAAACTCTTTGAATACATTCGAGAGGTATGACAAAGTATTTGTATATATGCATATTTATTTAAATTTAACCTATCACTAAAATGCAATGTCGAAGTTCCATCAACCGTCTTCCCACAAGAGGTACGTCTCATACTCGTTCATTATGCTTTTTAACGTCATAAGAAGGTAATTCTTTTATATGGCAAATATTAAGATTTGACATCATGAAATGGTAATTCTGATACACGGCAAATATTAAGATTTCATCTAATTTTATCTAGACTGTAAAGAAAACCAAATGAAGCATTATAAGTTATTTCACCGTCTGGTAAATATATGCATATTTCGATGAGAGCAAATATTCAGTTTATCCCTTTCACTGATGGTTATACGGGTATGCCACTCCATTTTATATGATCAGCAAATATATGGCAGAACTGAACTTTTGCAACCAGTTTGGTAAATACTGCAAATATATGCAAATGTTAAGGAATGACTGCGCTGTAAATATATTGGAAATATTTTCATTTACCAACAGTTTAATATCCTTTAAATGTTGTCAATAGTAATATTTCATTTTGGAAATTAATGCAAATATGAAAATGTGATATGGTTTTATTGTGTGTAGGGAATATAATTTTTATTTTGATCATTCAACACGCTCTCGTGGATAATATGAGTGTGTAATACGTGGCGTAACACGACAAGTACAAGGGAAAATGTGTGGGGTTTCTTTGCTTATTTCATACAATGCCAACTACAATGGATTGGTTAGAAAGCTCTACTTCTTGGCGATTTCCACTTCGTCGTTTCAGGAATCAGGAGTCTCCCTGTAGCATAAGATGGAAACGAAGAATACATGTAATATAGAGGACATCGTAACTCTTCCCAATACAACGTATAAAATAAGCTACGTGATTCACCGGTAATACACGTAGAAATATTACACAATTCAATGTAATATAATTTACAGAAAAATGAAACAGAAGTAAAACTTCATACTGTCCTGTCTCAAATTTGTCACAAATGCGGCCTTAATTTACTATCCGTATCCGAGTACCCCACACTCTGGGTAGCGAAGAAATTGAATACACATGTTTAACTTCTCCTTGCTGAAATTTACACAAGATACATATAGGTGCACGATAGTTCCGTTCGATCCAACAGCATGCCGTTTCCTCACTCCAACATGTCGAAACGCGAGTATTTTTTCTTACGTGTACTTCTCCCACAAGCAAATTTAGTGAACTGATTCTAGCTGTACACTGTATGCTTGGTTATAACGCATGCAGTACTTTTGTCTTGGCGAAACATATGCACGTTGTGATTGGTTGATCATTATGTTAGCCTGATAAGCGTAATATGATTAGAATTCTGATTGACAGACAGGTCGGGCCTGCAGACAACAGGCGACTTTCACAGACATTAATCCCTAATACAACCGTCTTCCCAAGACATCTAAAAAATAAACGGGAATATATCATTCGTCTATCGGATAAGCTAAGATGAAGACCCGGCTTATCGGCATGGTGAAACAAGTTATGCAAGCTTATCTATGGTGGCCAAAAGCAATTAAATCCGAATGTGCAAAGTCTCCAATTTCCAACAATGCCCAGATATCTGTATCTTTATATCAGCGATGATGAAGTGGAACAATAGAATGCAGTAGCTCCTACAAGAGAATTTCGGGTGCATTACATTTTAAACCAGAGACCGCACAATCACAGTCTCTGGAACCAGGTATAAATTTAACAAAATATGCAAGATTTATCGTTCAAAGAATTGAGCCTAAAGCATATTTTGTCAACTTTTGAAAGCATGTCGTATATCGTTAGGACATTCCACGTTGAAGAATGGGAAGAAAAGTTATTCTGGTGAAGCCGACAGAGGACCTGCACGCCCAATGCGTCAGTAGTATACAAAGCGTAGATCTCTGAGGATTTGTGGAGGACGGAATGTGGAAAAAAGAAATGTTGTAAATAAAGAGCTTCAATATGACCCTCCGCCCTTATGGGGTAGTGCAAACGCAGGAATATCACCGTCTAGACTACGCATGTGCAGTCCACACGCCAAACTACTCCTTTAGATGATACCCTTTTAGCATGCAAAAATCTCCATATATTAGATCGAGTCTATTTTTCTAATATCTGATGTTAGTTTATTGGTAGATTTATAATATAGAAAACCGCTTTTTCTAACCCAATAGGGTTGATTGTGGCGATTGAATGCAAATGTGCATGGTGTATATCCACACGGCTCTAACTAGCCTGTCGGCCCGCCTCGGGTGAACTGGACATTTGGCTATGTTCTATCAGTCAGTGATAGTCGTACAGTGCTATGACAATTATTAACAAAACAATGCAAAATATGAAATATGTCAATTTTTCAGTGGCAGTCTGTTTTGAGTATAGACCAGAACGTTGTATTTCACTGAACATTGTGTTTATCGTCAGATTTCAATCGCCGTTTTGGGACACCGATTTTGTGTAAAATTGGTGTCTAATCAAACGTTTTCTGTGAACTCAGGAAATTATCTTAGCTCAATTAAGAATACACAAAATATCGAAATGGAACTGGCGCGGTTCAGTGAGATTTTGGCCACCATGGAGATCTCACAGTGGAACCCATTCTTATTGACTGTATAGATTTTAAGATTTTAAGAGATTCTTTTTATCGAGCAGTTATTTCAGATGATCTTTTTAGTCGAGTGAGAGAAGACTGTATCTTAGTTTATTTGAATTTGAGAGAAATCAGTTTGTGGCATGAGTTTTAATGCATGTG
>JAVTVY010001853.1:0-32588 GCA_036873755.1 Hanleya hanleyi | reverse complement strand
GGTAACATATCTTCAAAATGAATATTTTTATCGTTCGTGTCGCCAGTGTCCGGATTTAGAATGGGTTCCGAAAATAGACCTTTTCTGATTGTTGATCCAGGCCAATTTACGGAACGTTTGTTTTCGATACCCTTATTGGCAACGCTATTGTGTCGAGTGCTGATGAAATGGCTTCCAGAAGTGGTATTCTTCGTTGGTGATGCGTTCTGCAAAGCAACAACCGCAGTTATGCTGACCACGAGGCTGGCTAATCCCAAACAACTCGCCATGTCTTGTCTAGCACAATGTCTGAAAATAATGATAAACAACAATAAATATCACATGGTGGAGGCATTGTTTGATGTGGCACATACGTCATTTCATTCAAGTGAGAGGGTATAGTTTTAACACAGGCTCTGACAATCTGTCCACCGCTGTCGTCCACAAGCACTTTTCGTGCCTACAATCTTAAGTTCCTCTTCGTATCGCGACATAACGTCGACTGAATTGAGTTCCGATGTTCAGATGTGTCCAATCTATATTGAACTGATCTGGTACACTAACCGCTTACAATGTACTGGCATTTCACCAATATGACCACATAGTACTGTGAGAAAAGAGAACGGGATCTGACAAAAGGAACATCATGTTTTATTTGAAACTGCTTATCCTCCCCCCCTCTCTCTCTCTTCACTGCCCTGTGTTTACGAAAACTATATGAATATCGGTTCTGACAGATTTATAGTCAGAAAAAATGGTGATGGTCACCTCCAAGCGGTGTTGAACAATGTGAACACTGAACTGCCAGTTCAACACCAAATAGTGTTGGTCAACATCAATGAAGTGTGAGGAAAATGACTCAACATCAGATTTTGCTGTTAACTGTTAATAATACTGACTCAGCCTCAATTAATGATGTTGACCAACAACACTAAAGGATGTTGGGAAAATAAGTTGAATGTCTTAATTCAGCACTAGTGTTGAGCACTTTTTTATTAATCAAATCTATTTTATCTCCCTCGATGTGCATACCCCACAATCCAGTGAAAATTGATTCAAACGATGGCGAGCGCTGGCAAACAGACGAAAGTAACCCTGGATGAAATGGTTTGATCCAATGCGAAACCAATCGCATGGTATATCATTGTCAATACCATACAATTAGTGAACGCAGCGATTATTGTTGGACTTGGATAAATAAGAGATTTGTTAGATCTGGCGAGTTCTTGTTGTTCTTCAAAGTTAGATGCAATCTAGGTAAGCTAAGATGGTAAATCAGGGGAATACAATCTAGACGTAACGCTATGAAAAATTCGTGCGAAATGTTCGCCGATATTCTACGAGATCCCATAATAAGCCAATCACGACCATTTAAACATTTTCTCTCTCATCTTCGCACGGCGCAATCTTTTGATATTTTCTACCCCTAACAAAGCCAGACTTTTCGGCGGGAGTAAACTCTTTGATCTCTGCGGACCCTGTCTGGAAATGATGCCATATTTGGAAAAAGTTTCAGGATAATGTTAATATATTAGACCACGGGCTACCGTGTGTAATTACTGCGGGCGTTATTTTTAAATAGTTTCAACAAGCAATCCATCTGATTGGTTAACAATAGTAGTTTCAAACTCGCACGGGATTTATATAGGGCTGAATTCAGATATAATATTCCGTGATATTATATCTGAGTTTACTGAGATTGAGTTAGATGTTGACAAATGTGTTCCTTCTTTGAATTACATTACAGAAACAGAACCAAACTCGTAGAACATTCGCTATATTAAGGACTGCAGATAGACCAAGCTACATGTACCTACTACGAAAGTTTATATAAATGCCTTCAGTAAATTCTAACCATCAGATCAGACATTCGATATTCAGACCTCGTCCACAAAAGTATTTCCGTGTACGACATGACAGTTAGCATTAATTCCAAAAATGCTCGAAAAGGAAATTTAAACAAAAAACAATACAGGCTGCTTCATTCGAAGGAGAAACGGTCAGCAGGTTTCAATGATGTCAACAACAATACAGGGCTGCTTCACCCAAGAGAGAAACGGTCAGAAGGTTTCAATGATGACAACAACACATCATTATATTCTTTACATTATATCATTATTACTGATCAATCAAGCTTTAATCGTGGATGTTCCTTTGAGCACCATGCATGCAAATATGATATTCAAGCGGGCCTAGCCCTGCATTATAACACGATTCATCGTCTGACAATGACAACGTTTACCTGGTTTAGCCGGTTGTTGAGAGTCCAAGCTAGGCTGATGATGATAACAGGCTGATTAAAATCCCGAAACAAGTCATCTCAGCCGCCTCTTGAACCTCCAAATATGTCTACAATGAGATCAAATTAATAGTACTTGTCACAATTGCGTAACCAAGGGTCAAACCTCGTGTCCCATAATATGACGCAAGGTTCGGCAACTCATAAATATGTACACCGTATTGACACATACATACACACTCTAAACAGTTATATTTTCTTGGCATGGTGATTCTAATTCACGCGTGATAAATACTTACAAACTAATTTGCAGGTATTTGTCACTTGACAACATTGGTAACTTCAATTTGCACGATCTTTTTTTAGATTTTGGATTTTTTCTAATTATTGAACTTTGATCTGTAATAAATTCATTTTCAGAATGCAATAAAAAAATTCAAACAGCAAATTTTGCTTGAAAGTTACATTATATCAATCTAAAAGTTCCAATAGTTTTGATGAATAGCAAATATGAAGGCTAAATTCTCACAAGCGCTCACATGATGTTCGTTCAAGTAACTCCGCTTTAGTAATCAGGAGAACAAAATTATCACTACATTCTGATTCCTGGGATGAATAGCTTTAAACAAATTTATAACTCATTTATTCAGTTTAATTAGTGCAATTTAATTGAGCAAAACTGATGAGATGTCAAAATCTTATCGATACAGATGGTCGAACCATAAATCTGTGTGACCTAATAATAATGGCTGCACAGAAAAACTCATATCTTCCTTCATTATATAATTAGCAGTCCTTATACAATAGTTGCATCTATGTAAACCACGACATACAGTATACCGAGGTCTGTATTTCCAATAACAGGAAACGAAAAGTAGTTGCCATAACAGGTTAGATAACCACCGTTATCTTGTGTTTACCCAAAGCTGTCCAATCTCTGTTTAATGGCGTCAAGGTTTATCTTATTTTATATATATATATAGTCTGATCTATTTTAGAGATTACGACAAATAATTTCCATAACCCCTATAATTCAGCCAAATTATATCATATAGTGATACATTTGGTCTAATAACATCACCAAACATTAAGGTAAGTTTTCAATTTTTTAGAGGAATAGTGATAACCAAAATGTCATATAAATTGCAGATTTCAACCCAGTATCTAGACACCTTCTCCGCGCCAAAAAGAGAAAAAGAAAAAGTGTCTGATTTATACAACTGTTGCTCCATCACATTTATCAACAAAATACAATCTAGTTATCCAGAAACAAAACGAGATCATTCTGAGTCATTTGAAAAAAGATGCCAGTTGATGCTGGGTCGACATCGGGCCTTACAGACTAGTCTTTTGAGTTAAATGCCGTCATTTACATCTGACTACGATACAGCTCACCAATCTCCAATGTACGAGTTGTCACAGCGAAACAGCTCACCAATTACCAGTATACGAGTTGTCAGAGCATTTCCATCATAGCTCTAGATTTGTATCTAATACCGCTATGCCGGTGCTAGGGGCCGTGTGGTCATATCATCCAAGTTGCCACATGAACAGGTACAATAAAAGCGTACCTGAGATACAACACATATCATGAATCGTTCGATTCTTGGTATGTGCTTTAGAATAGTTTAACCAGAAGACTACTCTGTGAAGTCATGTGACGCAGTCAGTATGTCGGCACCTCTTCCCACTTCCCTTATATGTGTTGTAATTGCCCTCACAGTAACAAGGTATCCTTAAGGTATCAAGAAGGTCTCAATAAGGTACAGGCCATAGATCTGACATAGGTACAGGACAGGTACAGTTAAGGCATATACCTTATCTGTACCTCCAAATTTGTCATTTGATCCAACATGAACAAGGTACAGGTAAGGTACGTTCCAAAAATGCTAATGATGCCTTAACTGTACCTCGCTCGAATAAGGTATCAGTAAGGCACAGCAACAAGGTATCTCTAAGGTACTGCTAAGGTATAGTGTAGGTACATGAGGATAAAACCAGTTCAAGAGCAAGGCACAAGTAAGGTACATCCAGAGGTACCATCAAGGTATAGGGTCTTGCGCAAGGTACCAGGAAGGTATATATATGGTCAGCCATTTTATAGCTGGAGGTACCATTAAGGTACAGCTGAAGGTACTGGTAAGGTATACACTAGATAGGGTCAACCCAAACCAAAAGATAGCAGTACATATACGATAGCACGCCATAAAAATCAACAAATCCGATTTTAGAAAATATTTTAGTGTATTTACACAAAAACAGTAATTCTTCCATACATAAAATAGCACTATGAATCATATTTACAACAACATTATTTGTCCGGCTCACTTGTTTACAGTTATGGTTTGACTGTTCTGTCTTATTCACTGTCCTTTCTTGTTGTATCCAGACATGCTGTTGATTGTTCTCATGTTGACATGGTAGAAAGCAAGTGAATCAAGGGGAGAGTGTGTGAATTGAAGTCGATTTCAACAATCTATCAGTCATATAACAATGTTTGTGTCCTATTCCATTTACACCAGGAAACACAAGTGAACTAAGCGCTGATCACCACAGTCCTCTATTTCGACTCTTTAATCCTGCGACTTTGACACCCATTGCCGGCTGATAACAGGGGCTGTACTTGTTGAATGTGTTGTTCAGAAAGCTGAAATGAATAAATAAACATCATTAGAAGGCTGAATACTTTTGCAGCCTGTCCGATGGCAAGTGACTGTGTGATTTCAATGCCCATTGTATTAATAATGAAGGTATTTTCTACAATAGTTAAGCTATAATAACTATTATCACAATAATTAATTCCTGAATATCTTCTATCTAAATAGAATAATGTGAATGCACTATGATATCTCACGAACATACCTACGAAGTAGGGTTTGATATGATTTGAGAGTGAACTCGAGAGATGACTGGGGGCCCTATGTGCTACCGTGAGAGAATGTATATAGCAGTCTCTAATTGACAGTGGGTACTATTAACTTCCCCATCTGGTCACCGCTGGTGAGTCATTAGCATGGGAATTATTATCGCCCTTAGTCCCTATTACCCTGGATACTTATCAGTCCACCAGTGCAGCATAATGTCGCCCATCCAAGTCTTGACCGGCTCAAAGTCGCTTAACTTCTGTGATTTTACGAGAACCAGTGTGTCCAACGTGATATGCCATATCAGGGAACCTTCAAAAGTCACAGTGAAACATACATCCAAGGGTTCCCGATGAGCATGACCATGTACTCGCTGAGCCATCAATAAATACTAAAACAAGAGCACAGTCTGAACTCAAAATACACCCGAAAAACATATCAGTCTGAACAGGTGAAACAGTGTATGGATTTACATGTGATAGTTAATGATGACACATCGTCTCCCCCTAATGCATCTACCTACCAAACTTCAGATACGAGTGAAACTACGTTTAGAATCGCCGAGATAAAGAGGGTGTGTCTTGTCGCCATGGAAATGGCCCACATCAGCGAAAGCAATGCATGATATGTCTCTCCCGAATGCACATACCTACAAAACTTCAGATCAGTAGCTTGAAATGTGTGCGATATATAGTCCGGACACGAGAGAAACTACCTTTACAATGGCTGAGATAAAGAGGGTGTGTCTGATTGCCATGGAAACAGCCCACATGAGCGAAAGCAAAACATGACACGTCTCTCCCTAATGCACCTACCTACCAAACTTCAGATCAGTAGCTTGAAAAGTGTGCGATATATAGTTCGGACATGAAACTACCTTTACAATGGCTGAGATAAAGAGGGTGTGTCTGGTTGCCATGGAAATGGCCCACATGAGCGAAAGCAACGCATGACATATCGTCTCTCCCTGATGCACCTATCTGTCAATCTTCAGATCAGTAGCTTGAAAAGTGTGCAATATACAGCCCGGAAACGAGAAACTACCTTTGCAGTAGCTGAGATAAAGAGGGTGTGTCTGATTGCCATGGAAACAGCCCACATGCAGGTCTCAATTTAACATGTTTAAGGAGTGCTGATGGTAACCACTCAACAGGTTACCATGAATTCTACACTGGGAACCTGTGGGAACCTATTGCATAATTATTAACCTAATGTCATATTATTAGTCAAAATTATGGGGACCTGAAAATAGGTTACTACTATTTTTCATATGGCAACCTCCAGGCAACCTGAAAACAGGTTACCACCTTAAATTGAGGCCTGCACATGAGCGAAGGCAACGCATGACACGTCATCTCCCCCTAATGCACCTACCTACCAAACGCGGGGTCTGTAGTTTGAAAAGTGCGCGATATTCAGCCCAGACACAAAATGGACGGATGGACGGATGGACAGCGCCATCCCATAACACGTCTGCTTTTACACAAGCGGGCATATAAAAATAGTTATAAATCAAATTTTCATCAGAAATGGGTCAGCTCAGAACTTGCTGGTAACAATGCCCTAATGCATGTTCATGCCAAAAATCAAGGTTCTAATGTGAACGGTTCTCTTTATTTTGGATAAAATAACTCACTTACTCACTCATTTACCAGGCAATTTCAAAATGGTAGCCTACTTCGTAGAAAAATTCTAATGTACCTGACATTCAACCGTTGCCCTGAAACTTAGTATAGAGTTCAGATAGTGATTTTGCTCACCCTTTATTGCCCCCGTGATGTAACCGTTCAGCACCAGCAGTTTCCCCATAGCTAGGTCTTCAAGTGAGAAGAGCGTGTTCATCAAATATCTCGCTGCTGGTCTTCCATCGCTCTAAGCAGAGGTGTTCGTCTCTGTTGACTGTTTCAGTCTTCTAGAAGGTGCATTCACATAGTGACTTGTTCATTGCCTGGTGATACTGGTATACGAATACACCACTTCCACGTGACAGCTCAACCATCTGAAACAGAGTATAAACATTTCAATGAAAGAATGGTATAAAGTACACCTCCATAAAACATGTACCAATGTACAAAATCACAGGATACAGGCCTTGCTGATTTGTTAATTAATTTGCTAACAATGGATACATATACTCTCGGATATCACGCCACCTTTTAAATGATAAACATTAGTATTGTGTACTCTTTGTTTTATCAGCATGATCAGCCCCTAATTCCACCAGTATTAATTTTTTTTCCTTGGCGAAGTCCAGAGTTGTTGCCCTTGAATTTGTCACCTTGATGAGTTTGCATGTTCAATAAAGGTGGTCATATTTTCTTGTTTTGGGGTTTGAGGCATAAACTAAACTACATACAACCAAACCAGATATCACATACCACATATCATCCATGGTCGAGAATGAAATACCTATTATTAAGCTGTTCTAAATTAATATGCTGTTCTAACTGTGAATATCACAATCAGAATGACTCAGTTGCACATTATTGAGAGAAAAAAGGAGAGCCCTTCTCTTTACTGATCTGTGAGTTCACTTGAGCAGTTACTGGGTTATATAATCTCACTTTTCCCTATCTTTTGACCCTGGAGAGTAATTTTGACTCGTGACAACTGGCATAATTTGTGAATATCACAAACAGAATGACCCAGTTGCACATTATTGAGTGAACAAAGGAGAGCCCGTCTGTTCACTGATCTGTGACTTCAGTTGAGCAGCTACTGGGTTTATATAATTTCACTTTTCCCTAACTCTGGAGAGTAATTTGAACTCCTGATAACTGGCATAATTTTATACATATGTATGGTACTATACTTTCCCAGTATTCAAGCATAATGACATATTTTTCGAATACTGGGAAAATATAGTACATGTATAAAATTATGCCTTTAATGGACGACGGATGAATTATGAATGACGGACGGACGCTTGTAATTGGGCAGAAATTTCAGCAGCATGACAAACCATACAGTGTGTCAGCCAGGATATAAAATCTACCTGTAAAAGTATCTCATTTTGCTAGATTTGGACAGTCTACTAAATTTCCTTTCTTCATATCCCTCCCATGTTAAATTTTCAAATTCTTGTCTGTCCAAATTTGAAATTGTCTCTCCATTGGGATATATCTCCGCCTAAATCCTGTTAATGAGAAAAGACAAATACTTACACTTTAAAGCTGTGCCACTGACAGAGGTAAGATCCCAGGTTTGGGTTTTGAATATCCTTCTGCCTCTGTTACTTGTACTACATGTAAGTCAGAATCTGCAAGATGAATATCAAAAGGCAATTATTATAAAAATTGATCAACAGCGATAAAATATATATTATTGTATCGTATCAGTGGACATCACCTACTTAACTTGCTCAAAAATCAAATCAGGATAGCAGAAATAATTATAGACATGACATAGCTTCCTTTTTTCCGAGATATGGAAATGTCAGCAGTTTACAGACCAGGCTGCTAAGGAAACATGAGGTTATCGGACAATAAGCACAAAAAGGATGAATAACCGATCACACTATTCAACATTTTTAATGGATTCATATCCACTTCAAATTTCATTCACCTGTTGATATTCAAAAATGGATTACAGAGACACCACACGCCCTCAAAACAAGAGTTTTGGGGGGTGTGGATGGTGGTATTACAGTGAAGTGTCGAAATATGGGGTCTCTATATATATAACCCCATGCTTTATACAAAAATACACAAGTTCATAAAGTTCGACTGCGGTTCGCAGTTCATTAGTCGAAGAGACCAGCAATTATTTCCTCAGATATTTGGAAATCTGTATTTGTTTTATTATGAGTACTTTGAACTCCAAACTTTGTATAGCAAGAAAGAATCATGCTCTATATCTTTGCATACTCATTCTTTAACAGCATGTCAGCCCTTAATTCGACAAGTACTCTTTTTTTCCTTGGCCAAGACCAGAGTTGTCTGCTAGATGAGTTTGCATGTTCAATAAACATGATAAAGGCGGTCATATTTTTTCAGTTTTGGGGTTTGAGGCATAAACTAAATTACAGTATCACGTACAACCAAACTACATATCACCCATGACCGAGAATGAAATATCTAGCTCTGTTCTAAATTAACATTTTGTTCTAATTGTGAATATCACAATCAGAATGACTCGGTTGCACATTATTGAGAGAACAAAGGAGAACCCGTCTGTTCACTGATCTGTGACTTCAGTTGAGCAGCTGCTGGGTTATATAATTTAACTTTCGCTATCTTTTAACAATTGAGAGTAATTTTAACTCTTGATAACTGGCATAATTTTATACATGTACTATATTTTCCCAGTATTCCAGCATAATGACATATTCTTCGAATACTGGGAAAATATAGTACATGTATAAAATTATGCCAGCTATCACCAGTTCAAAATAGTCATGGTTTAACAGATAGGGGAAATAACTCAGTACTTAGCTGATCAACTGTTCTCTCAATGATGTGCAACTGAGCCATTGGATTATGGACGCTGATATTCTTTAATGGACGATGGCTGAATTATGATTGATGGACCAGACGCTTGTAGATTTTATATCCGGGCTGACACACTCTAGGGTTGGTCATGCTGGTGGAAGTTCTGCCCAATTACATGTCCAAGTATCTCATTTTGCTAGAATTGGACAGTCTACTAAATTTCCTCTCTTCATATCTCTCCCATGTTAAATTTTCAAATTCTTGTCTGTCCAAATTTGAAAATGTCTGTCCGTTGGGATATCTCTGGCTAACATCATACAATCCTGTTAATGAGAGAAGACAAATACTTACACTATACTGCTGTGCCACTGACAAAAATAAGATTCCAGGTTTGGGTCTTGAATATCCTGCTACATGCGTTACTTGTACTAAGTCAGAATCTGCAAGATGAATATATTATAGGCAATTATTATAAAACTTGATCAATATCGATAAAATATATTATTGTATCCTATCAGTTGACATCAAAAGTGAGAAATCACCTACTTAGCCTATTCAAAATTAAATCAGGACGGCAGAAATAATTATAAACATGACACGTCTTCATTTTTTCCGAGATATGGAAATGTCAATGTTAACAGACCAGGCTATTGGACAATACATACAAAAAGGACAAATTGCCCGATCGTGCTAATTCAACCTTTTCATAGCTACTTCAAATTTCATTCACCCTTACAAAAATGGATTACAGAGACAGTGATCAGCTCTTCGCGGCTATCAAACCAGGCCAGTGTAGCATTGGCACTGTCTGTCCCAGATAATATATCCGCGATGTTTTTGGCGATATTTCGGAGCGATAAAAAAATATTAGATGGGAGATTTGTGGGTTATTTTTTGATGCACAACGTCAAGCTTGCATGTTATAACATTAGCAGATCAACGTCATTGTGGACCCAAAGTAACATGGTAGGTATCGGCGATCGACAATTCTCAACAGATTTTAATGAGATATGTCATGGCACAAGTAAACCCATCCTCGCTAAAATCAGGGGTATCTCTATACTAGATATAGCCCCTGGTACGCTTGGGCAATGTATCGTGTTCAACGTAAAGGAACATCGTGGATATATTGACCATTCAGATCACTTGTGTATCCATCAGTGTATCGATTCCACCTCACCTCACTGAAGAGCTTGAATTGAGTGAAATAACGCACAGATGTCTATAAAATTTCACTGATCTATCCATTAATATTTTATTGTTATGCAGGCTTGGATTAAATAGTTTGCGAATAGTTTAGCACAGAAAGTAAAACCCTAATGTATTTAACCATCAGCACAGTTTGTTCTAGGTCTGACACGTAACTGGAATGTGGGCGGAACGTGGTCTGCTATGCAAGCTGGTCAAGGGTTCACCTTTGGCTCGCAAATAGAAACCTTGACGTTGTGAAGATGAAGTAAACCTTGCTGCCCCAAAACAACCCATGATGCAATGCATAACACAGCCCTTCTCAGATGTTTACATCAGAAAAGGTAGTGACCAATGACATGCATGGAAGTTTGTTATGAGGCAGCAAGGTTGACTTGGGTCAGATACGGGAAAAAATTTGTATTTTTTAGTTGTGTGAAGTTTCAATGTTGTACGATAAATTCTAAATTGTCTCCGAAATATTGACAGATAATATATTATCTGGGACAGACACTGAGACAGTACATAAGTTTCTGCACCTAGTTATAGATACTTACAGGTACATACTTGCAAATCATTGCCTGTTGTTGTTGTTGTCAGCTGGTTGTTGTTGAATGTTGTTTGGGTATGGTGCTATAATCCCGAAATGCTGTTTGTTCTCTTATGCTTGAGAAAGTAGACGACGCGCGGTGTTCGATCGAGCAATACCGTACGTGTTGTCCGACTCGGCTCGATCGCACACGTCCGTCGTCTTCCACCGCCCACCCGTACATGTTGTACACAGCTCCCCGTTCCGTTGTTGTTATTTTTCAATTTGTTGTTGTTGTTGTCCAAACAACATTTCTTTCTTCTTCATTTTTGTCGTCTACGGTATCAATATGCCTTGTAGTTCTACATCTGAACGACCGTATATTAAGAATTTGACACACAAACGCAACTTGGCTGATTGGAACACAAGAATATAAACTTTTCTGCTAAACGGAGTGCCACGTTCAGACTAAAACTTCACAAAAATCCCCGGTACAGCAAAACGCAAAAGTAGCCTGGTTCCCTGCCAAAATTGTATATGTAAGTAATGCAACAATAATTTAGGGTACCAGGCTAGTCAAAATCGACTCCAAACAAAAGATCGGCTGTTCTGTCAATTACGGTGTCGTAACAGCCACCCGCGCAACAGGTTTTTTTTCAACCCACTGAGGCCTAGCAGGTTTTTCGTATAAAAATCTCAACTGATACTTGAGATAAATTTCTACAACTTGGCGAAGTAAAAGATAGTTCCTCTGTTTAAATTATATGTTAAATTGGGAGCTAAACTATTCTCTATGGGAAGTTTTTTTGTCATTTACTTCTGTATTAAACTTAGGCTTTTCAGAGGGAGGAAAATCCTCCAGTGACGTCATTGTAGTAACACAATCGATTTGTTATCGTTTTCTCTCTCCCTCTCGATTTAGTGGTTATGAGAATTAATAAAAAAATAAAATAAAATAAATTTGCTTCTTAATTCATAGAAATCAAGGTTCGAATTTTTTTTAAAACTATGATTCTTAGATTTGCCCTGCTTGACAGAAATGGAAATGACTTCACTTGTGTCAAAGCTGAGAGACACAAATGCAGGAAAAGTGAAAAAAAACACAAAAAACACCCCAAAAAATTGAAAAAAAACACAAAAAAAACAACAAAACTATCATAATTTATTGAAATATATACTTAGGCATCTACCACCAAGTATCCCTCAAGCCAGGGAACTGTGCTTCTTATATGAGTCGTCTTTCATGAAAGTGTCCCCAGACATAGGTGAACAATGGTCTGTCTGGGTACAAGAATGATTCTGGATGAAAGGTTTTTCAGTACAATTACCGGTATGTAAAAGCAGAAACAATATTCTTATACGAAATACTGACCTAGATTTACACATGTTTTTTTTGCAAACTGTGATTTGAACCTGTCAAAATGTACAATACTGTCCAGTGGAACAAATGTTAATGTTGAGAAATGCGTCGCACGTCCAATTTGTTGAAAATGAACATGTTGATAAGGTACAAGAAGGTACCGGTACATATATTTGGCTAGAGTAAATGTCTAAGACTAGGAGGTATCAACAAGGTACACCCCTAGTTGATGTAAAATTAACCAAGTTCATAAGGTACCAAGAAGGTACAGGGCATTGGCTTGAATGAAATTTCAAGTCTGAGAGGTACCATCAAGGTACAGTTCAATTTGATGAAAATTAATCTAAGTAGATAAGGCACCATGGAGGTACTGGTAGAGACTTTGCCAGGTACTGATCAGGTATATACCTTCTCAAGGCACACCTACTGACCCTCAAGAGGTACTGTTGAGGTATATACCTATTGAAGGTACAATAAGTCAACTCGGCTACAAGGTATCGTTAAGGTACACTCTAAAATTAAGGTATAATTGAGGCACATCTAAGATACCAGACAGGTATATACCTCTTAAAGGCATATACCTTGCTACTGTGAGGGTTATCATCTAACCATTTTTCTACTGATTTACCCCTATCATCTGACGTGGTGCAGGTTTCGTCCCAGATTGGATTATGGCTATTATAATCGCCGCAGATTATAATTGGCGAGTCATATTTTTGGGTGATTTTGTTAAGTTCTTTTTGTGATATTGTTTTTAGAGTGCCAGGGGAGTACAGGTTCACTATATTTATAGGTTTATTATTTTGGAACACCCGTATAGCTTGCCATTCGAGGTCTTCATTTTCTGGGCTCTTGTCTAATTCTAGCTGTATGAGTTCTTCCTTAACTAGTGTGAGGTTGCCTCCCTTTGGGCCGTTTAGTCTGTCTTGTCTATAGCGTATATCCTTTTATTGCAAATTTATTTTTTCCTGGCTTAAGAAATGTTTCTTGTATACATATGATGTCAGGGCTTATTTCATTTACTAAGATTTTGAGATTGTCTCCGTGTTTTGCAATGCTATTTGCATTCCATTGTAGTACGGTGAGTTGTTTATTGAAAGTTGGGTTGTTATGTGTTGCGCGGTGGGTCTAACCTATTGTCCCTGGTGTTCTCATATAGAGGTGTTGAGGGCGTTATTGTGTTTCTTGGGAGTTGATGTTTTTCTTTTGTATTTTGGATTGAATCCCCATGCTATTATTTCTTTGGGGTTAAATTCCCAATTCAAGAAGTCTTGAGCAATGCGGGCTATTATGTCAGCTTTGTTTGTTTTTGGGTTGGCATTGTGGACTGAGTTAATAACAATGTTAATGAAGCCTAGGAATTCGATTTTACTCATGCTAATTGTTTCGGGTTTGTCCTCGGTTTCTGACTCCATTGTTTGTTCTGTCACTGGTGCCTTATTGTTAATTGCTACTTCGTTCACAGTGTTTCGCAGGTTTATTGTTTCTCTGAGTTTTTGATTCACTTTTGCTTCTCTTACTGCTTCTGCGTAAGAGATGCCTTTGTCGGCTCTAATGTACTGAACTGCTTTAGCATTTTTGTAGTGAATACACCCTTTCCAAGCTGAGCTATGATTCTGCTTGCAGTTTGCGCATTTTTTATGGGTTTCTGTGCAGTGCTCGTAGCTATGGGGCCCTGAACATTTGGGACATACAACACTGGCTTTGCAGTTTTTGGCTGTGTGAGAAGAAATCTTCTGGCAATTAAAACATCTTTTTGGGGTTTCGTAGAAGGGCTTGACTGTGACGTTACGGGTCCATAGACAGACAGTATCTGGGAGTTTACTTCCATTGAATACTAACATTATGCTAGTTGTATCTGTTTTGTCCTTTTGCAGTCTTTTAGCGAATACTACATTTTGCTTCGAGAGAGTAGTTCTAATATAGTCTAGCCCAACACTTAGATCAATTCCATAAATTACGCCTTTGCATTGCTCTCTTTTTTGTTGATACTGTTCAACTGGCCATCGGTTATCGTCCTTCGTTTTATGAAGCGCCACCTGCTGGATTGTAGTGTGAGGAGGCGAACGTGTGGTGTTGTTGGCAGCTTAACAATGAACATTACTCGTCCCGTTACATCTGTTTTCTGGTAAGTAATATGGACAAACAATTGTTTGAACTGCGCTTCAACACTGGATACGTTACGCACAGAAATCTCGTCCCCGTTGCTTTAGCTTTATGTTTTGAAATCGAAGCTGTGTCGAAAACTGGGCTATGCTTCATTGTTCATTCTCCGTTCATTTATTCATTGCGTGAAAGAATTTTGCTGTCTGTTGTCTGTTTTAATATGTCATTGATATAATTTACTGTTACCACTTGGCGGTATTTTGCAATTTCCAATCACTTATTACATTTAGCATGTCGTTTTTCCATACCAGTTGTGGATGAGTACAATCTAAGGCCCTTACAGTCTATATAATTTCCTATGTATTTCCAAAAAAAGAATTAATTAAACTGTCACTATATCTGCATAGGTCAACAGCTATATACATATGGATACCAGTAATTATCAGCCGCGTTGTCCACAAAAATACTTGCAATACGCTTTGTGGATTGTTAAACTCTAAGGTCCTTGCAAACTAATATGCATTAATCTCCTATTCCAAAAAACAAACAAAACAAATACATTAAGACATTATATAGTATTGTTCACTGGACATATTCCTATGCATGTTATAATCCTATAATAATTCAAAACATCTATTAACATTCAGTCACCCCTCAATTTTGCCTGAAATTCTAATCAGTCCAATGAATTTATAATAGTTACATAATGTCATAAGACTATATCAAATGTTGGCAACATTTTGTGTCCAATGGGGTAATATCATGTCAACATTGTGTAACTGTTTATCCAGTGATCAAGTGAGAAGTGTGAGAAGTCCAGCTGCCCTAGTGCCTGATCGATGAAGAAGTCATTTTGATGTTTATGAAATACACCATGATGGATGACAAGTAGTAAGTGAATACATTACAAGGACACAATCGAAGGAAATTTGAGAAGTCATTGATAAGACTTGATAAATGATACATCATAGCTGTACCATGTATTACCCCATAACCCCCCCCAGCATGCCCACTACATAACCCCCCCATGCCCACTACACACACATCCAGTTAGGGGGGAGGGGGGGGGGCGGGGTCAAGAGGCAAATGGATGAGATTTACAAACATGCAACATAGGGTGGTAGCTACCAAATTAGTATACTATAATATCCATGTTAGTAATTATGATTTTTTTTCCAATCCAGATAAGGGGGCATGGTGGTAAAGTGTGTGTGTGGGGGAGGAGGGGGGGGGGGGCAGGTGAAAATATATACTATTTTTATGTGGCAAGAACATGTGGGATTGATTTCATGAGATATTTCCGAGGCAGGGTGGTGGCATGAGAAATTGCCAGGGGTTGTGAGGGGCCGAGTGAGTGAGTGCTTGTCATGAAAATCGGGATATTTCCCTCAACCTTTATGAATAAATTAGTTATATTAGATCTTACTCCATTTAATATTTTCTCCTACAGGAAGTGTAACAGGGAGAAGGTCAGAAAGAAGCCATTTGTTTGAGTCTGACTTTTGGAGGAAGATGAAGGAGGCAACAGTGTATATGGCTCCCACAGAGTGAACATCATCATCTTGTAATGAATTTTATCGCGATTGAAGATGTAAGGAATAATCTGTCATTTTCAATGCTAATAATCAGATATATGATGCTCATAGACCATACTAAAACCAGCAACAAGAATGAATAATTTTGCCACTCTGTTGGTGAGTGGGGCAGGGGTCATCAAGGCTTCATCTGCAGATGGCTCAATGTACAGTTGATGAGTTCAGATTTTATAGAATGGTACTTACAAATGTAAGCTTATATTGACAGGATAGTGAAGACAAATTATATTGCACAATTCTTTATTTGTTTAATAGGACCAACTGCTTGCAAGAAAGATCAGAGACACGTCACAGTGCGGATCACTACATTACAGGGTTTCGGATGATACATTACAGGGTTTCGGATGATGGTGGAAGTGTGTGCATTATTTCATAACTTGGACTATGTGAAATAATTGGTCTCTGACATGCCTGCATCACAAGATAATGGCTACCGGTATCATTGGATGTGACAGAAAAGATGAAATGGTAATGTGATACAACAAATATTCAGGCTAAAGCTGTGGTACCATATTACATATACAAGAGGAACAAAACGGAACTGTGTTGAATCTTCACCATTCCTGAACACCCTTACAAAAAAATCAACCACAATGGCCGGCATACTACTGGTGATAGAAAAGTGACACCATCGTATGCAAACAAAGTCTCATTACTGTGATAGAATGAAGAACAATGTGCATATACCTGTAGCCCTCTCGTCTGTTGAAGCAGATGGCCCAACATAACACTCTGCAGCTACATGTAGATGAGAAGACAAGGGTGTTGTTTACTATGAATTAACTGTGATGTTGAATACAAGAAAACAATGCAACACTCGATATATCACAAATCATCGATACATGACGAATAATTGACTTCAGATACAAAAGTCAATGTGTGAAGTCTGACCACCTTTACATGTACTCTGTACAGGAAGGTGGATATGAATTTTTATTTACCATATTATGACTCGGTATGTCCCAGATCATTAATACATTGTGTAATATAATTTGACTTGGGTACATAAGTCACTGTGTGAATTCTGACCACTTATACTCTTTGTAGGAAGGTCTTACACACTTCAACTGTGTATTTAGGTCCCATAACTAAACTGTGATAATGTGCAATTAACTGGCTCTCTCAAATATCCCTGATCAGTGATAGGTTGGACACACATAAACTATGTATGTATGTTCCATTACTAAACTGTGATAAAATGCAATTAAATAATTCTCTCAATTATCCCAGATCAGTGATGTTAAATACATGTACTCGGAATACATAGGTCGCTGTGTGAAGTCCGATCACCTATACTCTGTGTAGGAAGGTTGGACACACAAAAACTATGTATATAGGTCCCAACTAATATGTGATAAAATGCAATTAGCTAGCTCACTCAAATCATTGATATTACATGTACTCAGAATACATAGGTCGCTGTGTGAAGTCCGATCACCTATGCTCTGTGTAGGAAGGTTGGACACACATAAACTATGTATATAGGTCCCAACTAATATGTGATAAAATGCAATTAGCTAGCTCACTCAAATCATTGATATTACATGTACTCAGAATACATAGGTCGCTGTGTGAAGTCCGATCACCTATACTATGTGTAGGAAGGTTGGACACACATAAACTATGTATGTCGGTCCCATAACTAATCTGTGATAAAATGCAATTAACTAGCTCACTCAAGTCAGTGATATAACATGTACTCAGAATACATAGGTCGCTGTGTGAAGTCCGATCACCTATACTATGTGTAGGAAGGTTGGACACACATAAACTATGTATGTAGGTCCCATAACTAATCTGTGATAAAATGCAATTAACTAGCTCACTCAAGTCAGTGATATAACATGTACTCAGAATACATAGGTCGCTGTGTGAAGTCCGATCACCTATACTATGTGTAGGAAGGTTGGACATACATAAACTATGTATGTAGGTCCCATAACTAATCTGTGATAAAATGCAATTAACTAGCTCACTCAAATCAGTGATATAACATGTACTCAGAATACATAGGTCGCTGCGTGAAGTCCGATCACCTATACTATGTGTAGGAAGGTTGGACACACATAAACTATGTATGTAGGTCCCATAACTAATCTGTGATAAAATGCAATTAACTAGCTCACTCAAATCAGTGATATAACATGTACCTAGAATAGGTCGCTGTGTGAAGTCCGATCACCTATACTATGTGTAGGAAGATTGGACACACATAAACTATGTATGTAGGTCCCAAAACTAAACTGTGATAAAATGCAATTAACTTGCTCACTCAAATATTTCAGATCAGTGATATTAACAGACAATTATGCCATATGTATACAGTAATATTTCATCATACAGCAGTAAGCTAAAAAAAGTTAATAATAATCATGATAATCATTTTGCATCTTGAAGTTTTCATTCCTTAGATGAGGAGTGTTATGAGTCTAACATCAGTTGAAAGGGAGGCATCAAACTTATTGTAGGTGGTACCATCTGGATGTTACTAAACCTCCCCAGACTCCCTTCCCCATTATTGTAACCCCTGTTACTTGTGGTTTCTGTGATTCATGAATTGGTAGAATTCAATGTTTACATTTTAGCTTTTCATATCTTTAGTTGTTCATTTGATTGCAAATAGTCTAGTGTTTATTTAGAGCATTCATAAAGTTAGACCGCGGTTCACAGTTCCTTATTCGTCATCCAGCGACTCATAGCCGCAGCCCAAGCAGCGCCCCCTGGCGTCAGATTTGGGATACAAATATGCAAAGATATCGATTTCACATGAACTCTTGTATATAGATGAAGCTAGGTATTCGTACTGTTAGAAATCAGATCTGTTATTAGATTATATCCGAATATGATTTAAATATATGAATTTTATTTCAATTAGTGTGTATTTGTTGATGTATGTTCTGAAATATCCTTCACTTTCTTACAGGTTGATATACTTTTCACTGATGACTGCAAGAATAACACTGGGATGTAACTTGGTTGCTCATATGGTTCCGATGTATTTGCAAGAATTTAGAATTTAACTAAATCTGCAAATACATGTACAATTTGCACCACAACAATCCGGTGCAGATTTCATTTAAATCTGCATCTGGATGAACGTTAAACCTTGATGTGGTTGTACGTTTAACCTTGATGTGGTTGTACGTTGAACCTATTTCTGAGAAAACATTGAACCTGAATCTGGTTATACGTTGAACCAGTAATTGGTTATAGGTAACACCAAATTTTGGTTCAGGGTTTTCCATGGTTAAACGTTGAACCAGAAACTGGTTCAACGTTTACCTTTCAGTTCAACGTTACACCTTTTCGTGGTTGATCGTTTAACCTCATTTCAGTTCAACGTTAAACCTTGATGTGGTTGTACGTTTAACCTTGATGTGGTTGTACGTTGAACCTATTTCTGAGAAAACATTGAACCTGAATCTGGTTATACGTTGAACCAGTAATTGGTTATAGGTAACACCAAATTTTGGTTCAGGGTTTTCCATGGTTAAACGTTGAACCAGAAACTGGTTCAACGTTTACCTTTCAGTTCAACGTTACACCTTTTCGTGTTGAACGTTTAACCTCATTTCAGTTCAACGTTGAACTTTGCTTGGTGCTACGTTGAACCAGTTTATGGTTGCAACCGAGTTACATCCACTTTATGGTTGAACGTTTACTCAGCGTTTTTACAGTGTGGGCACCATTGATAACAATGTATATTTCTCTGTCACTGATACCATGTACATAAAGACATCCATCATATTTTGTCCATTCATGTTAAACACAGTTCTATTTCATTTCAGTTAGTGCACGAAGAAAAAAATAAACAGTATTCCATCCACTACAAACCTAGTGAACGGAATATCCAAATAATTACTACGCATATGAGATTCTAATTTTCTTTTAAGATGAGCATCAGTCAGCTGTCATGCGTAAGTCCTCTCTAAATAAAAGGTGACAGGATGACCACAGACGGTTAAAAACAGCCCAGTCCCCATTTACGTAACAGTTATATATATTAATAGCGTATAATTTTTGTAACTCCTTCTTGATATAAACAACGTTTGGCTTTTCCTGTCGTACCTTCTGCTTGTAGATCTGGTATTTTCTTTCCAGTGTATATTGACAACATATATAACATACAATGTTAAAAAATTCGAATATTTCACAATAGCATAGAATTGAGATTGTATCATGTTTACTCAAATTAGCAAGATTGCTACATACACGGATGTATCAGATACATTATGCAAAGGAGTTTTATTGGTCACAAATCACGAAGCAACAGCCTTACGCAATACACTGTAAATCGGCTGAATGCGCCTTGTGAAATATATATAATATTCGAGTTCACATATGAAGTGTTACACCATCACAACGAATTCGGGAGACTACATGACAATCAAGCCGGCAAAGACATTCTTCCCGTATTGAAATATCGAATGATGTTTTTCAGATTTACGAGTTAAATATTACAGAAATATTTTAAAATAAATTACGTAATATATTTAATAATACATATTAATGGCCAATCAATGTTCGCCGGAAGCCAAATCCGTATTAGAATCTTGGACCCAGAAACTCGATAGGCTCTTTATGACCTCAGAGCTCTAATACCACGTATCTGGGTCAATTTCTACCAGGGCGTACAAATAAATGACGGTCTGACTTTATGTTGAAAATACAGAAAGCTTTTCGAAAAACTGTCTCCTATAAAATTGAGTCAGAAGAAACCCAAAATTACGGGTAAAGTAAATAAACCCGTGGGCCATGGCAAGGAAAAACGCGATTTATAATAAGCTTTCAGCCAAAACATCTATTTTAAAATTGTTCTGCTCCAGAACCACAGGGTGATGTGTGTGGGGGTTTCTTTTTTCATTCTGGTATTCTATTTCCGTAAATGAAAAAAATCGTGACACCTACATCATTCCAAACAACTGAACGTTTAATCGTCTATTGTTGAGTTTTGAGGTACGACCACAAACTTAACGACGGGTCTCTTCTATCCACTAATGGCCGATGAAGTTCATGACTAAGGTTATTATACTCCTTTAATAGTTGCTTTGTTTCTATTTAACATGGAACAGCTCCATTGCGCTTATGTAGGTGTATAGCCGATGGGTGTGGGGTGGAGGGAGGGGGGGGGGGGCGTTCGGTGGTGTCCGGGTTATTCTTAACATCATGCTGAAACGCGGCCCAATATCTTTGATTTAAGCTCTACTAGAAAATGTCAAAAAATACACAATGGCTGCTCTGATGTAACAACAATGTCAAGGGCGGCGGAAGCGATTTCAGATTGCCTCGACCAACGATCACAGCCTAATTAGGAGAGGGTCCAGGGGCCGCCTAGGCCCCGGAAGCTCCGGCGTCCTAGATGGCAGGAGATGCATTCTGAGCTATTTCCGGCACATAAAATACCATATTAATGCTCGATAAAATGCTGAAAACGTGGGTTCCAATAAAACATTTACAAAGTCTATTTATCACTGAAAATCAGGTTCCACTTAAAGATTCCCGTCATCACCGGGCACAAGAAACCCGGCGTTGTGCTCTGTTTCGAGATATTCAGAAATTACCAAATACTGATAACCTGCGGTCTGATAGATAGACAAATTCCAAGACTAAATGATGATTATGGGCCTAGATTTATTCCATTGTACAATTAAAATGTACAGATGGCGCTGCAAACGGTTAAATATTATAGGTCAGCAGCTCCATCTGCCCATTTAATAATTAAACAGTCGATGGCACTGTTACACCCAAATATTTGTAAGGGATATTTTGTAAATCTTGAATTACGTTATGCCAGTGGTGTTTAGTACAGCAGAACAACATAACTCGAACTCGTCCAGCAAGATTATACATTCAGGCGCTGTGACATTGCCCCGACTCTAGTAGACTGTAATCAGCGGTCCTGGAATTACTGCCCCGACCATGGTCGGGGTGGTCGAAGCGGTTCCGCCGCCCATGAGTGTTCAGTTAGGAGAGGGAGTGTAGCTGAGTGAAACTTTCTCCCCTCCTAGCCTGGAGCGGAGAAAGCCTGATCTCAATATTGATAATCTAAAAAATTATGAATTTATAGTTATTTTTCGCTCCTGAGTTTGTGATGTTCGAATATCGATTGCCACATTTGAATGTCGGAAGCATCTTTCGTAGTTGTTCCAATAATTTTGTAGCTACCCAATTATAAGGGTACACTACAGGAATTCTTCCATTCGGCTTAGAATAGATTATGCGTCCGTTTTTCGGCCACCGGTTGTCGTAAAATCTGCAACTCAAATCACTTATATGTATATATTTTCTGAAATAGAATGATTATTATTTTAAGACATAGCACTGCTATGTTATAGAAAAATGAATCTCGAACATTCCCCTCCAAGCTTGCTTCATTTTTCCTAGCAGACTCCTTAAAATGTCGAAAAATGGTCAAATTCGGCTCAATTTCCAGAAAAATCTTTAAATTAGAATTCAATTAAACTTCTTACTCGCGTTCCCTGGTCCGGTCTTAACATAAAAAGGCCCAAAAAGTGGGGGTCAACCTGCCATTTTTTTTGTCCGATTTTCTTCCCGTAAAGGAGTTCTGATTTTTGGGCACACCCAAGGGGCATAACTGAGGCAGGACAAAATTTACTCCATGATCCCGATCAGCGTGCAGACGAAGCCAGCCATCGATCTGTACGTGTTCGTTTGCAGCGTTAATCATGCCGAATAGGATGGTATTATAGATCTAAGCTATTAAGAAGACAAGAAGAATTATGATGTAGCAGAACACGGGCAGTCTATCGTATTATGAAATTAGACCGGGGCCATTACTACGAAACTGTGGAGGCCCACCTAAATACGAAATGTAGACCACGAGATGAGAGCCAAGGAAGAGTGTCGGTTCGAGAAATAGACTGAAGAGAAGCGGTGATTTCATGTCTAACACAGATATAGGCCTCTACATATATTTGAAAACTTACATTGGAGTAAAGAATACAAGAAACAACCAATTCATCTGCTCTGATTTGTTTATTAGCAACAACAAGGCGAAACATGTGCAGTGTTTGGTGAATAGTTTTTGACCAATTAGGTTACATGCTCAAGTATGGTAAACGTTGTTCACATAAATCTACAGCAACTATATGTACATACATTTAAATAATTATAGCACTTTTACGATGATGAAAGCAAAGTAAATTGTCAATGGAGTTGCCACGTGATAATAACTCACATTTTAGCATTCATTATCTTCATAAAATGGCAAAGTGAGAAAGCGATCCAATATTTGTGTACGGCAAAAATGAAGTCGACTGTGTGATCGGACTTCTCTGATAAAAGTCTGGTGAAGGGAATAAATGTGATGGTGTGAAATTCATAGCACGAAAGTCTTGGTGAGAACTGTTCACGGATGTCTGGTTTTCATGATTCCAGGTTACAATATTAGGAACTGATCTCTGATAAGGATGGTGTCCCACAGAAGATGACGTCATCTGTACATATCCTGTGGTGTATCCGTACCCCACGGGAAGTTGGGTCGCCTTGACGTCTTTCGTGGTTTTCCTTGCCCGTCGTCTGGCTTGTCTACGACGAAAGTCTCCTTTAGCAAAGTCTTCAACACAGGCGGGATGGATGGACCAGAAGTGATCTTTACCATTATCCGCTCGTCCATTCTTGATAAAACACTCATTTAGAGACAAGTTATGACGGATACTGTTTCTCCAGGCTTTCACTTTGTTGTTATAGTACGAAAAGTTGTCCATAATGTACTGGTAGATATCTCCAAGCAGCATTCTTCTCTCCGGAGAACTGAGAATAGCCATGGAAATGAGAGCGATGTACGAATGTGGAGGTTTCTCTCCGTCGTCATTTGGTGATGGTGATGGTGATGGTGATGGTCGGCCTGTGTTGTGGTCGTTAACAATGTTCCTAGCTTGCTTCTCAAGGGACTTCATAACCTCAGCAATGGAGTCAGGACTTCCCAGACTACTCTCACTGATGCTAGAATCTGAAGATCCGGAACTACGGTTAAAGACGGAAGATTATCCGGTTGACGTCGGACTCCGATCCTCAATGTATGTTCCCACATCTGAGTTTGAATACGGACTGTAGCTTCCAGTAAGATAATCAATGCTGAAGGGTAGCATGTTGGAGATAACGTAAACTAGCTATTGTAACAGTATGTTTCTTCAGTGTTCTTCAAATTGTGATGAACTGAACATTATCACTTCCCATTTTATACACATCCTCTATAGCGATTGGCTGAGGTTTCCGAATTGTGTTGATGTCAGCCATTGGTCCGTGACACGTGGGAAAGCTGTGATTAATCTGTCACACAGACGTCTATCGGATGTCATACTAATAGCTATACTAATAGTGATTGCAAACAACATACCATCACCAGAAGCTACCATCACCATTATCTTCGCTATATTGAAGCCCAGAAAGGATTAATTATTTCATTATTAGTTTTGACAGCTAGACAATAAAGTATTAAATGATCAACCGCAGTTCACAAGATTACTTCGATGTGGTGTTTATCTTCATACCTTTGTATCTAAGCATCTTGATTATTATTACTTGGTTGAATTAGCATTTCACAGCTAGTTGTATAAATATTTGAAAATAATTTCATCGTTTGAAACTTGAACATTATACCTTCTTTAGATTCACTGAATATATACTGACCTGGTCAACAATCCTGACAATATATTGTTTCTATGCGGGGTTGCCAATTTCGCTCTGTGGAACCATACAATTTTCCTCACAAATAATCAGTGATAAATTATAAATTATGGGGAATAATAAGGCATCGTTCAAGAATAATGTTATTTTAAAATTTAACGAAAACTTTACAAAATATAACGAGAGCATTCAAAAACATATACTTACTGTACGTCAAACGCCAATATTAAAGAATACAAAGTTGAAAATTGCCATAATTGTGGTAATTTGATGAAATGATTTTCTCAGCCACCATTCCATATAGTTCATGTGAGAATTATTCTCTCCATTGATGACATTTGCTCTGTCTCACACCTGTCACCAGAGTGCAGAGTTCGTTAGTAGAACACCAAACTGTTTGTAACAAACTTAAGCTTTGATCGTCCGCTTGTTGACGCCACTGGCTTTCCAGTGTATATTGACAACATATATAACAATGTTAAAAAATCCGAATATTTCACAATAGCATAGAATTGAGATTGTATCATGTTTACTCAAATTAGCAAGATTGCTACATACACGGATGTATCAGATACATTATACAAAGGAGTTTTATTGGTCACAAATCACGAAGCAACAGCCTTACGCAATACGCTGTAAATCGGCTGAATGCGCCTTGTGAAATATACATAATATTCGAGTTCACATATGAAGTGTTACACCATCACAACGAATTCGGGAGACTACATGACAATCAAGCCGGCAAAGACATTCTTCCCGTATTGAAATATCGAATGATGTTTTTCAGATTGACGAGTTAAATATTACAGAAATATTTTAAAATAAATTACGTAATATATTTAATAATATATATTAATGGCCAATCAATGTTCGCCGGAAGCCAAATCCGTATTAGAATCTTGGACCCAGAAACTCGATAGGCTCTTTATGACCTCAGAGCTCTAATACCACGTATCTGGGTCAACTTCTACCAGGGTGTACAAATAAATGACGGTCTGACTTTATGTTGAAAATACAGAAAGCTTTTCGAAAAACTGTCTCCTATAAAATTGAGTCAGAAGAAACCCAAAATTACGGGTAAAGTAAATAAACCCGTGCGCCATGGCAAGGAAAAACGCGATTTATAATAAACTTTCAGCCAAAACATCTATTTTAAAATTGTTCTGCTCCAGAACCACAGCGTGATGTGTGTGGGAGTTTTTTTTCCATTCTGGTATTGTATTTCCGTAAATGAAAAAATCGTGACACCTACATCATTCCAAACAACTGAACGTTTAATCGTCTATTGTTGAGTTTTGAGGTACGACCACAAACTTAACGACGGGTCTCTTCTATCCACTAATGGCCGATGAAGTTCATGACTAAGGTTATTATACTCCTTTAATAGTTGCTTTGTTTCTATTTAACATGGAACAGCGCCATTGCGCTTATGTAGGTGTATAGCCGATGGGTGTGGGGTGTTGGGAGGGAGGGGCGTTCGGTGGTGTCCGGGTTATTCTTAACATCATGCTGAAACGCGGCCCAATATCTTTGATTTAAGCTCTACTAGAAAATGTCAAAAAATACACAATGGCTGCTCTGATGTAACAACAATGTCAAGGGCGGCGGAAGCGATTTCAGATTGCCCCGACCAACGATCACAGCCAATTAGGAGAGGGTCCAGGGGCCGCCTAGGCCCCGGAAGCTCCGGCGTCCTAGATGGCAGGAGATGCATTCTGAGCTATTTCCGGCACATAAAATACCATATTAATGCTCGATAAATGCTGAAAACGTGGGTTCCAATAAAACATTTACAAAGTCTATTTATCACTGAAAATCAGGTTCCACTTAAAGATTCCCGTCATCACCGGGCACAAGAAATCCGGCGGTGTGCTCTGTTTCGAGATATTCAGAAATTACCAAATACTGATAACCTGCGGTCTGATAGACAAATTCCAAGACTAAATGATGATTATAGGCCTAGATTTATTCCATTGTACAATTAAAATGTACAGATGGCGCTGCAAACGGTTAAATATTATAGGTCAGCAGCTCCATCTGCCCATTTAATAATTAAACAGTCGATGGCACTGTTACACCCAAATATTTGGAAGGGATATTTTGTAAATCTTGAATTACGTAATGCCAGTGGTGTTTAGTACAGCAGAACAACATAACTCGAACTCGTCCAACAAGATTATACATTCAGGCGCTGTGACATTGCCCCGACTCTAGTAGACTGTAACCAGCGGTCCTGGAATTACTGCCCCGACCATGGTCGGGGTGGTCGAGGCGGTTCCGCCGCCCATGAGTGTTCAGTTAGGAGAGGGAGTGTAGCTGAGTGAAACTTTCTCCCCTCCTAGCCTGGAGCGGAGAAAGCCTGATCTCAATATTGATAATATAAAAAATTATGAATTTATAGTTATTTTCGGTATGTTTCGTTCCTGAGTTTGTGATGTTCGAATATCGATTGCCACATTTGAATGTCGGAAGCATCTTTCGTAGTTGTTCCATTAATTTTGTAGCTACCCAATTATAAGGGTAGACTACAGGAATTCTTCCATTCGGCTTAGAATAGATTATGCGTCCGTTTTTCGGCCACCGGTTGTCGTAAAATCTGCAACTCAAATCACTTATATGTATATATTTTCTGAAATAGAATGATTATACTATTATTTTAAGACATAGCACTGCTATGTTATAGAAAAATGAATCTCGAACATTCCCCTCCAAGCCTGCTTCATTTTTCCTAGCAAACTCCTTAAAATGTCGAAAAATGGTCAAATTCGGCTCAATTTCCAGAAAAATCTTTAAATTAGAATTCAATTAAACTTCTTACTCGCGTTCCCTGGTCCGGTCTCAACCTAAAAAGGCCCAAAAAAGTGGGGGTCAACCTGCCATTTTTTTTGTCCGATTTTCTTCCCGTAAAGGAGTTCTGATTTTTGGGCACACCCAAGGGGCATAACTGAGGCAGGACAAAATTTACTCCATGATCCCGATCAGCGTGCAGACGAAGCCAGCCATCGATCTGTACGTGTTGGTTTGCAGCGTTAATCATGCCGAATAGGATGGTATTATAGATCTAAGCTATTAGAAGACAAGAAGAATTATGATGTAGCAGAACACGGGCAGTCTATCGTATTATGAAATTAGACCGGGGCCATTACTACGAAACTGTGGAGGCCCACCTAAATACGAAATGTAGACCACGTGATGAGAGCCAAGGAAGAGTGTCGGTTCGAGAAATAGACTGAAGAGAAGCGGTGATTTCATGTCTAACACAGATATAGGCCTCTACATATATTTGAAAACTTACATTGGAGTAAAGAATACACGAAACAACCAATTCATCTGCTCTGATTTGTTTATTAGCAACAACAAGGCGAAACATGTGCAGTGTTTGGTGAATAGTTTTTGACCAATTAGGTTACATGCTCAAGTATAGTAAACGTTGTTCACATAAATCTACAGCAACTATATGTAGATACATTAAAATAATTATAGCACTTTTACGATGATGAAAGCAAAGTAAATTGTCAATGGAGTTGCCACGTGATAATAACTCACACTTTAGCATTCATTATCTTCATAAAATGGCAAAGTGAAAAAGCGATCCAATATTTGTGTACGGCAAAAATGAAGTCGACTGTGTGATCGGACTTCTCTGATAAAAGTCTGGTGAAGGGAATAAATGTGATGGTGTGAAATTCATAGCACGAAAGTCTTGGTGAGAACTGTTCACGGATGTCTGGTTTTCATGATTCCAGGTTACCATATTAGGAACTGATCTCTGATAAGGATGGTGTCCCACAGAAGATGACGTCATCTGTACATATCCTGTGGTGTATCCGTACCCCACGTTAAGTTGGGTCGCCTTGACGTCTTTCGTGGTTTTCCTTGCCCGTCGTCTGGCTTGTCTACGACGAAAGTCTCCTTTAGCAAAGTCTTCAACACAGGCGGAATGGATGGACCAGAAGTGACCTTTACCATTATCCGCTCGTCCATTCTTGATAAAACACTCATTTAGAGACAAGTTGTGACGGATACTGTTTCTCCAGGCTTTCACTTTGTTGTTATAGTACGAAAAGTTGTCCATAATGTACTGGTAGATATCTCCAAGCAGCATTCTTCTCTTCGGAGAACTGAGAATAGCCAAGGAAATGAGAGCGATGTAAGAATGTGGAGGTTTCTCTCCGTCGTCATTTGGTGATGGTGATGGTGATGGTCGGCCTGTGTTGTGGTCGTTAACAATGTTCCTAGCTTGCTTCTCAAGGGAGTTCATAACCTCAGCAATGGAGTCAGGACTTCCCAGACTACTCTCACTGATGCTAGAATCTGAAGATCCGGAACTACGGTTAAAGACGGAAGATGATCCGGTTGACGTCGGACTCCGATCCTCAATGTATGTTCCCACATCTGAGTTTGAATACGGACTGTAGCTTCCAGTAAGATAATCAATGCTGAAGGGTAGCATGTTGGAGATAACGTAAACTAGCTATTGTAACAGTATGTTTCTTCAGTGTTCTTCAAATTGTGATGAACTGAATTGATTGATTGAAATTGTAGTTTAAGGGCCGCTTCCCATTCGGATTTCGCCTCCCATCAACTCAATGTTTTATTCGAATTTCGCGGTACATTACTTTGTTTATTGAATATCTTTTCCAGCGCTAAATATATAAATAAATAAATAAATAAATAGATAAATAATAAATAACAATGAGAGATTAGTAGGAGATATAAATAGAAGTAAATAAGAATAGCTATATGTACAAGTTCGTAAGTCTCTTTTTGGTTTTTGGTTAAATTATACTGGTAAATATGAGTTCTCTGTAATCGCGTGTATGATTCCTTTGTCTTGGTACCCCTTTGTACGCACAAAGCCGTCCAGAAAAAACTGGGAGAACCAAGGGCGTCTTTAGGATTTTTCGGATCGGCTTCACTAACGACGCCCTTGGGAATAGGGTGGGTTCTTCCAGAAATCTGTGCCTGTAACAATTGCTTGGAGTGTGTATCGGGGTACAGGGCGGCAGGTCTACGTCCTATATTGCGTGAAAGTCAAAGGATCATATTCTGTGTTAAGGCGTCAGTTCGGGGTCATCTATGGAGTAGCGTGTCGGTGTGGTTTAGGGTCGAGTATTCTGATTCTGGGTGTTCTTGCTATGCGGCGTTGTCACTCAAGGCGCTGTTGGTATTCCTGTGATCGTCTTCCGTCTTCTGTTTCAGGTCTTGTCCAGCTCGTCTGTGGTCTTCGGTGTGCCTGTATCATATGAAATAGAAGGCTTGTAGTCATTCTTGTTTTCTAATGTTTTTCGATGCAATAATTTTATATATCTTCCTTCCAACAACAGGCACGCCCCGACCGTCAGTCACATAATATGAATACCAATATATACTTTAGTGAGTAAATGAATAATTAACTAAACATTTCGATAGATTCAGTACTAGGTGAATACACAAATAAACGGCTCTGTATTATTTCTGTATGCATTATCGTTTGATGGCCATAAAGAATTTGTAGGACAATGAGATAGTCGGCCCTCAGTATCAAGGTAACTCCGCCATCACCATTTCCTATATTTTATGCCGAATACTGCTCACTATATGCGATTTGGCCGTGCTAATGTTGTCATGAATTCAATTAGATTTGGCCATCGTTTGTTTTGTAGGACAGTGGAACAAACGGCCCTCAGTATCAAGGTAACTCCGTTGTTGCCATGCCTATTTTATTTCAAAATGTGTCTGAGACATTTTGGCCGGATATTATGTATGGATAGTTTATTATGGCCATAATGTTTTGTATGGCTATGGTGCACACGGCCCTCAGTATCAAGGTAACTCCGCTGCAACCATACCATTTGTTGAAGTCTGAAGAATGATTTGGCCTCTATCAAATCGTGTCATAGTACTTGGTGTACTAGTAGTTGATTATGTGGAAAAAAAGAAAAAGAAAAAAGAATTGCTGACTGCGCATGTACGGCGGTAGTATTATATACTGGAGTAATAACCAGCAGTTTTGATAAAATTTATTAAGGACTTGAATACCTGATTTCTAATGGTGGGCTTAGGGTTTAATAACGCTGGTAATGTTAAGGGAGTGTTGAATTTTTTTTAATTCGTTTCTAAGTGCCACACGTTGTTGGCTGTGGATTGGGCATTCAAGTAGCACGTGTTCTATTGTTTCTTCTACATTGTTGCATGCGGTACAGAGTGGTGAGGTGTTTTTCAGAAGCATGGACAGATGTGATTTAAGTCCGGTTTTGCCTAGTCTTAATCTGGTGATTATGCGGTCATCACGTTTATTGTCTAACTGGAATCCCTGGGCTTGTCTTTTCTCTCCATCAAGGATCTTATGTAACCACCGTCCACGTTCTTCTTCGTTCCATTCCTTTTGCCACTTGCTATCTATTTTGCGTCTAATGATAGTGTTGAGTTCTTTATATCCTAATCCTCTTGGCACATCGTGTGTAGTTTTAGCAAGACTGTCTTTGGCAGTTTTGTCGGCTGCTTCGTTACCTCTGATGTTGACATGCGCGGGTACCCATGCTAAAATGGCGTCTATACCCTCGTTGTGTATTTGTGTACATATACATTCTATTTTGTGTATGAGATCAGGTCTACTGTCAGATATAGAATTTTGGGTGGATGTGAGTCCACTAAGGGAGTCACTGAGTATCACCGCACGGATTGGTTTGTGCTCGATGATCCATTCGAGAGCCTTAATTATAGCAATCAGTTCGCTAGTGTACACAGACATATTATCTGGAAGTTTGAAACCATTTTGTATGTTGAGCTCAGGTATAACAAAAGCTGATCCTGTGTTATTCCTTGTGTTTTTCGATCCGTCTGTATAGATTTTTAAGTAATTTTTCCAGTTTTGGTTGATATATTCGAGGGTGGTGGCTCTTATAAAGTCTGGGTTGTCCTTCTTTGTGAGGTAGTCGTGAATACTAGTGTCTACGTGGGGTGACTCTAATTCCCAGGGTGGTCTAGTGATCTTGTCTGTGTCGCAGATGCGCGCGATGGGTATTTCATGCTCTTGGAATAGGTTATTTACGGTGTAGCCGAGGGGGGGCGGAGTCTTTTTCCCAGTTTTTCTTTAAATATTCATATTCACTTTTATCTTCAAAAATTTTGTGGCATGGGTGATTTTCGCCCTTAGATCTAGTTTTTCCTGCATATTTCAGGGACAGTTCCTCTCGTCTTAAATGTAAGGGTTTCTCATTGGTTTCTATTTGAAGACTACATAAGGCGGTTCCCTTGAAGGCTCCAGTAGCTATTTTTAGAGCAGAATATTGGATGCTGTCTATTCTTTTTAGTTGTGTCTTACATGCTGATTGGTAGGCGATGGCCCCATAATCTATTTTTGACCTGATTAAGGTTTGATATAATTTTATCAGACTATATTTACTCGCTCCCCAGTTTGTCCCAGACACACACCTCATGAGGTTCAGGTCTTTATTGCAGCGGAGGACTAGTTGGTCGATGTGGTCTTTCCATGTGAGTTTTCTGTCAAAGATCATACCTAGGTGATGAACTGAACATTATCACTTCCCATTTTATACACATCCTCTATAGCGATTGGCTGAGGTTTCCGAATTGTGTTGATGTCAGCCATTGGTCCGTGACACGTGGGAAAGCTGTGATTAATCTGTCACACAGACGTCTATCGG